>KV751315.1:14212246-14260762 GCA_001698575.1 Mola mola | reverse complement strand
GTTTAACGTTTGGAATGGCAGATGACTTACTTATGTTGCTGGTGTCTTATTATTAGTTTAGACTGTATATCTTTGACAGTATGAATATCACTATTAGAAAGGTAGAGATAATGCATGAGCCATACGGTTGTTTGATGTAATTTTTTATGTAATTTTATAATATTTAGACTCAGATAGTTAGAAACCTATGACTTTTAATTAAAATGTCATTATTTGACAAACTTTTATTATATCAGCAACAAGCCACATGCCCTCTTGTATGTAAAAGCGTCTCTCCTACCCATCAGGTACAGGGCCATAGTGAAGCCCCTGGACATCCAAACATCAAGCACCACTGCCACTATTGTCCTGCGGGCTGCCCTTATCTGGGTCCTCTCCCTGTTCCTGGCAATCCCGGAGGCCATCTTCTCCGACCTCCACACCTTCACCATCAGCTCCACTAACGAGAGCTTCGTCACCTGCGCCCCCTACCCCCACGCCGGGGAACTGCACCCCAAGATCCACTCTATGGCCTCCTTCCTGATTTACTACGTCATTCCCCTGCTGGCCATAACCGTGTACTACACCTTCATTGCCCGAAGCCTGATGAGCAGCGCCTCAAACCTGCCTGTGGAGGACAACGTGCACGCAAGACAGCAGGCCAGTGTTAAAACTGCCTCATGCATTCAGACTCAACGTGGTTTAAAATCCGGTTCAAAGCTTAAGAAACAAGTTTACAGTCACGAGCACTTTGAATTACAAATGTACTTTTTAAATACCGGAGTTTTAGATAACCACAATGTGATTGTTGTTTTAGAAATTCCTCAAGGTCCCCAAAGAGCCATTATAAATTGACAAAACATCCGTGACCTCAATAGCTTGCTTTGGTCATTAATTTATTGTTATCCTTGCGGACAAGACGTGCGAAAAGTAACTTTACTTTAAGCAATACACTTACATAAAATTACATTTCATACAGTAATTTAGTAATAGGCCTGTAATCATATAATCCAATATTACAAAAATCACATTTTCATAGCTAAGAGAAATGTTCTACCTTTACATAGTGTTGAATGCAGAACTTCAGAATAAGCATCAGATTTATTGGCCGAGTTTGTGCATACAAACAAGGAATTGGACTCCGGTTCAACGTCGCTTTCAATGTTCAAAATACACAAAATAGAATAAAGTAAAAACTAATAGACTAAAAATAAGAGTCTGTGTCCAGTATAATGTAGGAGATGGTTAGTGCAATTATAAGGAGGATGTATTTTGAACAGTAGATACAATGAAGATATGAGTTCAGTTTACATTTACATTGCTATATTGATCATTTAAAATGTGTAACTACTCCTTCCAACACTGTCAGGGATAAAAGTAAACATTAACGTTGCTAATGTTGTGCAGTAAACCATATGTTTTTCATTCAACAGGTTAAGTCAAGAAAGCGCTTGGCCAAGACTGTCCTCGTGTTTGTTGGTCTCTTTGCAGTGTGCTGGCTTCCCAGTCATGTCATTTACTTATACCGCTCCTATCACTACTCCCAGGTGGGTAAAGTTCCCCTTCTTTAATTCTATTTGAGAAGGAGCCTCCTGGTTTGTTTATATTACACTGTAACTCCTATACAGTATATCTGTGTTTGTCTTTTATGAAAATATTCACGTTTGGTCAGTGGGCTGAACTTGATTATATTCCTCATGTTTATGTACCTACAGAATATAAAAATTACATCTGTAGCATAGTATTTCAAGCATGTAAAAATCAATCATTTTTTAAAGCTGTGTAACGGTCATAGTCAAGTGATGATTTCTCCCGACCCGTGGCGCTGTCTGTCCCCTCGCCAGGTGGACATCTCCGTAGTCCACTTAGTGTGCAGCATCGTAGCGCGTATCCTGGCCTTCACTAACTCCTGCCTCAACCCCTTCGCCCTTTATCTGCTGAGCAAGACCTTCCAGAAGCAGTTCAACCAGCAACTTTGTTGCTGCTGTCGCATGGTGCTCACCCACTATAACACACGGGCACAGGTGATGTCCGTCCGCAGCCCACACCACTCCGTGGGCAGCCTCAGCATCAAAGGCAGGTGGCTGTATCCGGAGGATTATGTGTAAGAGTTTGTGCGTGAGAGAGACCATCTCTGCTTTTCACAATATAATTACGAATTCATTCTACCACATATTAAAACTATTTAGTATGTTACTACATTTTCATTCCGCTTTGGGGGGCATTTTCACAAGTTAAACGCTTCATGCTGAGCATTATATAAAACGTCTCAATACAGCATCTTTGCTTTTGAGACTGTGGCCTTGCTAAACACACCTGGATATAGCTTCATCACCGCTTAGAGTTTGGAATCACCTTTTAAAATAAAGGTTCATCCATTCCTTCTACGATAACATCATTTAAAAATGATATTATGATAAAATGTGTATTTCCCAAGTTTTGCATGGCAGTTGAATATAATGTTGGCACCAGTTTGTCTTGAATAATTTTGTTCATACTTTGGAATTTTGAATTCAACTCTCCAGTCATGAGTGACCCTAGATCAGCATTTCTCAAGCTTCTCCTCATTAGGAACACCAAAACTGACACAAATGAGCCCTCTAACTGATAAAGTTTTAGCCCAGGATGGCTCTTTTTAATAAAAGTTCATGGAACACATAACCAAACTTCGTACATTGTGGTGTTGTGTTACTAATGGATAGAATTCTAGTAGAAACATATTGCTCCCCTTTTTTACTCCAGGGGACCCCTTTTAAAAAACATTATTATTAACAACATATTATTATGTTTGAAGAATAGCTTAAGCAAAGTGCCAGTTAAATGACAGTGAAAAAAATGACTTTGTCGAATGACCAGTGTTCTGCTTTTTATTTCTGTTATTGTGCACTTTGAGCCTGAGTGAACCATTGTAGAGTGTTTTATTCTCCATGCAGAAGGAAAAACAAAGAGAAAGATACCTTTCCTGAAAACACACTTAAAGGACTATGGAAGTAATTAGGATGATATGGCTGTGCTAAGACCTTTCCAGATGGCAACGCTCAATCAATGTAATCGATTCATGTTAAGTGTTTTTTTTGGTCACGGATGCATAATATTCCCTGTATCCTGCCACTGTATGTCTTCAATATCAAGCTTAGCTGCTGTGACATCTCTTTGAACCTGGCTGTATTTTAAATGTTGCTTAGTCTTCTGGTGACTGTTTATTGTGATGTGTTGTAAACTGTGTGGAAAAATGACCTGCGATTGTGCTTTAGAAATCACTTTTGCAATTAGTTTATCATTCGGTGTGTGTTCAGACCATTTACAAGCAGAAAACTTGAATTCCCTCAGCTCGACATCATAGTTTTTTTTCTTTTTCTTTTAATAAATCACAGCGGAAGACGGTCAAGTCATGGCGCACTGTATCACTTCCTACATGTCTTTTATTAGTCCTGTGTATCCCTCACAGATGATACTTCATACGGTGTTTACTGTACAAGATTATTCTGCAATCTCACAGTCGCTATATCGCGCCACATTCTCATGATGAAGTGTTTCACAGAAGGAGAGGGTCATACTCTGATGCATAATTTGGTCTGTATATTGTTTGTTTGATTGTGGTCTAAGTGCCTAGCATAATTTGCTTCAAGCATGATCTCAAACTTGTTTATCCTCAAGGCCAGGCTCATTCTATTGAAAGTGTGGCATGTAAATAAGGATTGGATGTTACATTTGCAATTTCAAGAATGAGAGAGACAGAAATCAGGCCAAGTTAAACTACATTAACACATGTTTGAAATCAAAACGTCTTGCAGGAATCCTGCAGAGTGCAGACACAAACAACGTTCAGCTCACGGTCCTTAAATGTCTCGCAGTCTCCTGCAGGTCATTCGGAGGAATTCTTTAAAAGTTCAGAAGGGATTCATCAAATCTATCAAGAAGATGAATCTTGTTCCTTTGCTTAGTTCTGCATGGCCACTTGTCTTACATGAAACTACAGCAACAGGAACAGAATGCCTGATAGATTTAGCAAGTTTAATGATTTTTTAATCAAGTTCATTGTTAATGGACCCCCTCTAGAAATGTTTAATACATACAAAACTGCTTTGAATAGTAATGTCTTAAATTGGTTGGGGTTTTTTTTTTACTCAAAAAGAGAAAAAAAAAAATCAACTAATTAAACTCATTTCAAAATCTCATACATTAATATGCAATCTGACATTTTATCATTTGACTGAAAACAATAACTAATAAGCAAGAATTAGAATAAAATTGTATAACAAATACTGACAAAATCTACATCATGTTTAATTATGTGCATGCACATTTGATTGCATGTGTGTCGAATTACTTAAGAGATGGACTATTGATTGATTGATCTATTATGTTTTTTTTAATGTAAAGTCGTAAGAAATGTGACATTGGGTACCTGTCAGATGTTTCAGTGCCATCAAACTGTTTTGACAGAAAGGAGAACAACTTGGGCTCTCCTGAAGCCCTCACGGAGCTTCTCTAAAGGTCACTGCTGTCAGTAGGTGTTGTACTTGCTCGCTGAGCAGAGGCAAAGTGTCAGAACAATCAAAGAACATCAGGCCAGTGAAGAGACATGACTTTGAAAGTGCTGCTTTATGGGAAAAGCTAGTGAGATTTTATAATGCTGGGGCCTCTTTACAGCATCTCTTTATCTTGTAACACAGCAACAAGCACTATCTTTGTGTCTTGTGTTAGACCTTTATAATTTCCAGTGACGTTTGCCTGGTAACAGACAAAAAGAGTAAAAGTTAACAATATGAGAGTAATATTTTGAGATCAAACTCCATATTCTCAAATCTTTAATGTTCACAAAAAAAAAAATGTTGACGTCAGGTAGAAGAAGTGTAGGAATGTTAAGGACCGAATGTCAGAAACTGCATTTGGTGATAGTTTGAATCCTATCCTTATGTAAACTACTGCAATCAATGGTAAATGATATATTTAGACACCAATTCAAACAACTATGGTATTTCCCTGACAACTATCTCTTTCATATAATCTCACAGTTTTTCCAATTTAACTGTCATTTAGATGTTTTCCTGCTCTAACACACACCTGATTGTAATGATCATCAAGCTGTGCAGAATTTTCATAATAACCAGCATCTTTTCAGAAATTATCAGGTTTGTTGAAACATTTAACGCATCAGGAATGGTGCTGTGTGGATCATAACCATAAACTCAAGGTTTACTGATAAATTTCGCCAAGACAGTTCGGGTGGTGGAACATCTTGCTGTTATTCCTCCTTTCTTTTCTCAATCTTTTCTCAGCATTCTGAAACAAACCCCATTTTATTCTGGAAATGTTAAGTTGTTTGCTGTCTTTTATGTTCTTATTTTGATGCATCTTGCATTTTTTCACTAAAATGTACATTAGCAAACATTATGAGCAAAGGTGAGATGTAACATTAGGAACGAAGAGTCAAAACAGTGAATAAGTGGTGGGGTTTTATCATTTATTTAGGATATATCTTGTTATTTCCATTTGACATTCATGCTTTCCCATTTCCATGTTGATGTTTCTTTAATGTGTTCTTTCTGATTAATAAAAAGTCATGTTATAATGGCATATCTTTACTTTTCGCCCATAATCCCACATTCTGGATGAATTTGTTGGTTTTGGTTCAGTCTGATGTGATGTAATAAAGGATGTATGTATCAATGTAATGAATTTTTCCTTGTGCAACAAAGGGTTGAAAAAGCAGAATGAATGAAAGTCCTCTTCATGAAGACACATCGATCATATGTAATGACATTTAGAAAAAGACACAAAAATATGTAATTACATGTATCTGACGGAAACAAAAGTGCAATGTGGCTGTTTTGGGCTATTTTGAGCACTCTGGAGACTTTAAGGAGAACCTGTTTGCACCCAGTCCCTTTGTGATGTGAAAATCTCTCACAGATCTTTCAAAAGTGTCTCAAACTTTGTTGTTAAACTTCAGCTCTAGTCTACAATAATTTATACTGTACAACCTGTGGCCAAAAGTATGTAAACACATACATATGTATATATGCTGTTTACTTTTGGACAAGGGGCTTGTGGGCTGGACCCCACAGTTCCAGTGCTCAGGATGCTACAGATAAGCCCAGATGACACTTGAGGGGTGAATTGGAATGCCAGTTGTCAGGCTGTACACCAAACTTTGGTGGCTTCCAGACCACTGCATGTGCTATTTAGAAACAGTCCCACATAGCAACCCTGTAAAATTCTCAAAGTAGCAATTTCAAACTTTGGTAATGGATTAAACAAATAAGTAACACACAGTGGTGAGCTCTGGACGTACTGGTTGCTAAGGAGTTTTCCTTCATTTAATTGTCCATGACTCATGGCACACTAAGCAGCCACAACATTAAAACCAGAGAGGTTATTTCATGCTCTGAAAGACGTTTTTCAGAATGAGATACCCAGAGACCCAACAGGAGTTTTCCTTGGTGTACTCCCAGTTAGTTTTTTTTTGGCAGGGATAATGCCTATTTAGCACAAATCCTATTAGCAGCGGCCATCATATAATTCCTGGATCCAGGAGTTATAGCAGTTTTATAAAATGGAAAAAAGATAATCACATTCAATGTGATCGATGCCTGTAATTCCTCTCCCACTGCAATATCGTGATGGTCGAGTGTCCAAAAAATAAAAAGAGCAACATGTCAAAAAGGCGTCTGAATATGGCTAATTTATGTTGTACGTTTGGTTCTGTGATGTTCAAATGAAAAGATCACTTTTGGTCCTGGCATTCATGTGGTTGACGGTGTGACACAGTACACGTCATCAAGGCTGTACCAGTCCAAACAGCCCCACCCCACCCTCAGCAGGATAACGTGCCCTGCCGAACCGAATATACGTGTCCTGGTCAGGCTCTGACTTATAATAGAGTCAATATGCTGCTCTTGTGCTTATTGGCTCATTGGCCATGCTAAACAAAGCATAATCTTAATTAATTAATTTGATTTGTGTGTAGTCTCTGACATAGTAGCGCTATGTTATGTTTTTTTTCTTTTCCTCTTGCTTACAAGGAAGCACATTTTTTCAAATTGTGTCTTCCACACTATTCCACCGATCAACAGGTGTCAGTAACATGCCAAGATACGCAGAAATGCGTCATCATAAGCTGGGGAAAAATAAGACTGCAAACTAGGAAGCATGGATGAAAGTAGTGCAAGATTTAAAATATGTTTAAAAAGTTCGCTTTGAAAATGTTTTGCAAGAAAATACATAATTTTAAGCACATCAAGGATGCAGAATATGTGTTTTGGTTAGTAGTAAACAGAACTTTTGACCTCACTCCACAGAGCACCATTACTAAAAGTCGCTGTGTGAATGAATACTTTTTTTTAGAATTGTCTTTTTTAAAATGAATCCCTTAGTTTTACAATTATTCTATTTTTTTATTTATAACTTGTTTTTCCCTTCATCCAAATAAATTCTACATAAGGATCTGCTGATCTGAGGAGCTGAGATACTGATGGTAGATCTATTCTGCTACTTTGGCAACAGTGAGAAAGAAAATGTGACATTTGTCCGCAAGGAACAGTGAGGAAACCGGAATACACAAACAGTGCAGCAAAGGGGAGTCATAACTCGTCTGCTGGGGAGTCAATCCAACAGTAACTCTCCTTTTTTAGCTGCTGGCCCATTTTATTCTGACCTTGGTAACAACCCATGCTAGTCCTACAGTCAGGGTGTTAACAAGCACCCACAGGGGAGCTTGTCTCGTCATCTTTCTGAATTAATCCATCCGGGCAATGAGCCACAACAACACTTCTAGATTCAGGCTTCTTGCCATTTTACAATTGGTGCAAAATTGATTCAAGCACCAACAAAAGCAGGGAGGAACTATCGAGTACACTTAAATGTTTGCATTTCATTGATAATCGGCACATCCAGGGAAAACAGAAATACCAGACTGAAAATCAATGCTGTCACCAAGCAACAACAGTAAATGAAAAGCATTTGCAAAAGGCACACCTGTTTTATGTCAAATGCAACTTTGTTGTTCAGGCTGCAGAGCGTAAGAAAATGAAAAAGATAAAATAATGAGTTTTCCAAGATCAAATAGAAATATAATGAAATAGACTTCCGCCTTCACTCTCTCCATCTGGGTCATATTGACCAAATGCCACTGTAGCAGATCTCATGTCCACCAAACAGCTGCGCGCTTCTATAAACCATTTTCAGTAAGCAGATACACCCTGTTTTGATATCTAATAAGGGTAAAAAACTCTTCATGTCAAAATGAAAAAAGTGATGTAAGTTTGAAAAAATCTAAAATACTTTGCCTGCAATAGTGCTTACCCCCAAATTTTTTTAGCAGATGCACCTTTGGCATCAGTTACAAGCCTCGTCATGAATAGATCTCTTTTTGCTTTGCATGTGTGGAATCCTTTCAAGCTCTGTCCGACCGTATACAAGGAACGTGACAAAAGCTTAAGGTGTCGAACTAGCCTTAGAATGCTACAGATCCAAATCTGATTGAGCGTCCATGGGAGGTGCCTGGAAGGTTTCGATCCATGGAAGCCCCATTATGGGTCACACTTTGCTCTTACCTGTTGAGACAAAGACATTTAACCTCTGGCAGGGGTGTAGGTGGCAGATCCTTTGTGTTGTGTAGTGGAACCTTTATTGTTTGTACTTGCAATCAAGCAATTAAAATAAGGATTTTGAAGCGAGTTTAGAGGCCTAACACCTTAAGCTCTTTCTCACTGCTCAGAAATGTTTCATGATGCACAAGGTTCACTGTCCTGCTCGGGGGGGACATCTGCCAATGGGGCGTGCTGTTGCCATGTGGGGGTATATTTTGTCTGAAACTGGGTGTGTTTCATCCACATGAATGCCAGGATCCAAGGATTTTCCTGCAGAATATTTCAGTGCCACGGGATGATGAATGTTACTTTTTAAAGGTTCTAATGCTGTGGCTGATCGATGTGTTTGCTTTGTCTTTATGTTTGCGAACATTTTCTTGCTACAAATTTTGTAGATTTGCTGCACAGTGCACCAGGTCCTCCTCTTGAAATGCCCCTGTATATTTTGGTGCATTTATCTGACCTTTTATACTGTCACAGGCTCTTAAGATTCAGGTGTATTTATATTATAATCCACAAAAATTTACTACTCACTTCATTCGATCAATTATATGACTTGTAGTTGTTCTAAAAAACCTCTGGATAAAAAAGCTTGACAGTAAAAGGCAGTTTATTGTTAAGTATTTTTCTGGAATATTGACACGAAAAAAATGAGCAATAATCCATGAACTCAAAGCAGGTTCAATTTATAAAAATAATCTTTTAATATAAACTATTCAGTGCACAAATGTACAAATTGTTAACACATAAACTGTACAGATTGTTTGAAACATAAACTAAGCATGTTAAAGAAATCAATTAACATGGTCATGCGAGTTAATATCCTCTTAATTAGTTAAAGTGAAGGTCATAAATAGGACTGTAAATAAATTATGAGCCTTTTGTCGCTGCCTCCAAGCCTCCCTGGTGAGCAGGTTGTCGTAATTTATTCCCACAGTGGACTTCTACTTCGGCCATTTGCATCTGTGAAGTATGAAATATGTATGAAAAGAGTTTAGAACTGTTCTGCCTTCACCATGGATATACTGGAACTCAACTTAAGGAAATGAATTATTGTTTTTTTGTTTTTCTATCTCCATCAGTGGCTGGATCATCAAACGGCAAAACCTGCCATCAGGCCAAGAAAAGCCCAAAAACTCTATTTTGGAACATTATTTGGAAATTGCTGGCTTCTTTGTGCTACCACCTCTTCCCGTTCATCACCCCTGCTGTGTAAATAAATCTGTTGTTCCCTCTCATGATGCGTCTCTTCCCTATGCACTAACTGCTCACTATTCTGTCTGAAACCAAAATTGAAGATTTAATTTTGAGTTTGTAGGGAACGAATCCACATCAAACAAGCAGGTTTTTACCTGCAGGACACTTGATCAAAGCGCTGATGTTTGTGGGTACAGATGGAAGCATTTAGTTGACAGCGATGGATCAGTCTGGTCGGAAGAGTAGGCGCGGGTCGAGGAACACAGTCGCAGTGCTCCACATCTATCTCACAGTCAGGCATCCATGAGCTGAGTGGAAAGTCTAAGCAGGAGGTGACAATGGCGCATTAAAAAAGACCTTATTTGTACAGTATAAGTAATGACTTTTACATCTTGTTCTCATTTTATAACAAAGTGGTGTTTTTTAAAGCAACAACTCTGTAAGGCTAAACTTGTTAGTATACTAACTTTTGCTAATCAACATGAAACACAAAGTACGGTTAAGTACTAGATTTACAACATTTATTATAACTAATATGAATGTCTGTTCACAGTTTGGTTCCCTTCCTCCTCCCTTTCAGTTACAACTTAATAATATTCTCAAATTATCATGGGCAGCTTGTATCATAAACAGTTTTCACACTTGTCCGGTATTGCACGCACACACACACACACACACACACACACACACACACACACACACACACACACACACACACACACCTGGTGTACTTGAAGGGTAAGGTATGCATCTGTCGGATGAACAATCCCAAATGAACCCACTGGCGCAAAGTCTTCGGGAGTCCTTTGACAGCTGGCCCATTGGAGAGCAGCTGCCAATAACCAAATCAATTAGAATATTAAAATAAATAAAGTAATAAAAATCTCAATTCATGAAGAAATAAAACCGGAGAGCGAGGTTGTAGACTCACCCAATGCTTCTGTGTGGTTGGGCATTGCGTCGTATTATGGCAGGCGCCATGCACCTGCACTCTGTGTGATTAGCTACTTTTATTAACACGGGTTCTGGTGCAAGTTTGAATGGAATGACGCTAAGGACCTAGAATGCACAGAAACATACACAAACATGTACCACACACACGGAGAAACTGGTGTAAGACTACTGCTGCTGTCTCACACATCCGACAAAAAGCTATATTGGTATTGTGAGGAATTGTCTAAGATTTGTTTGCTCACAGTTTTGTTCACATATACAGTAGTTGTGTTCCTGCAAGTGATGCCCTCCTGATTGCAGCAGCCACTGCACCTGTCAGAGGAAAATCAGAAATATTTCAGAGTCATCTTGGAAATATGATAACAGTCTTTCTAAAATAAGACCAACACCACTCATGTCTGTAAGAAAAACAATGTTTATAGCCAGCAGTTTTGTTTAGCTCAGCTCAGCAGAGTTACTGTCAGCAGTTTAAAGCAGCTGGCCAAACTGTCTACTCACATCTCTGAAGCTCTCTAATATGTAATATCTCTTGGTATAATCCATACAAAAGTAAGTCTTATTGTTAAATCAGCTTTACCTTGTTGATAAGACTCAAGGAGGTTTGTCTGTAGCCAAGAAATTGAGGAGAGATATCAAGTTTAATTTATAAACCTTAGAAGTGATAGATGGATTTGTTAGCCTTAGAAGAGCCTGGCTTTTTTTTCCAGTGTTTATGTTAATCTACTGTAAGATATGCAGCTTCTCCTGGTAGCGTCATACTTATCCTGCACATGAGAGCAGTATCAATCTTGTCGGTTAACTCTTCACAACAAATGAAAAAAGGAATTGTTTTTGTAACAGTATACTTAAAAGGCGCGGGCTATTAAACTGTTGCCAATATTAGGTGTCCAGGATGACTTATGATGTCCACTGGGTAGTGACATTGGACACGGTTTCAGTATTCGCTTCCATGTCCTTCATGTCTGAGATGTTTTGTCGGTTTCGCGGACAGGGACAGTGTCATAGCATCGGGCTTGGTTATCAGCGCCCTGGTCTGGTGTGAAACGAACCTGTGGACGGACACACAGGGTGGTTTGAAGAACATCGAGGGGTCGGTGCCCAGCTCCTTGGCCACGTCCACGTATGTTTCTCTTGGCATGCACTGAGTCCGCTGCCACTCCTCATCTATGGCTGAAATGAGAGACGCACAGTGTTCAGGCCCGCACTGGCACACATGCACAGACCTAAGTTTATGTTGCGCGTCCAACCTTTAAGGATCTCCAGGCTGTATGATTCAGCAGCGTATCGTGTGGAGCGGTGCGAGCCCACTGAAGGTGGAGAAGAGAGACTGTCTGGCTGCTGCAGCCTCAGACGACACTTCCACAACTTCCAGTCAGGAAAGTGTGTGAGCCTCAGTAGCTCATCCAAACTGGAGGCCGACCGCACCCTCCTTTCCCACTGCTTCATTACCTGCGGGTATCACAGTCAAACATCAGGTAATGTTTCACATTAACATCAAAGTGACAAGAAAGAAAATCTCCAAGTTCTGGTCTCAGTTTCACTGAATGTCTGCCTTTTGGGATGGAAATTCAGTTTCTCTCAGAAGAAGAGAGTTGTAAGCCTGGCAGAGAAACAACTGGATTCTTTTGAAAGCCGTTCATAAAATGACACAGCTCCTTTTTGACAAGTTGGTGACCTCGCAGTTGAGATTACTGAGGGAAAAACATGAAGTTCAAACACAGTACCTATGCATCAAAAGGCAAAAGAACTTTGAAAAGTAAAAATTTTAGCCATGTTGGCAGCTTTTACAAGTAAATGCGTGTTTCTGTATAAGCAGTCAAGAAGAGAGGAACCTGTCATGGATATTGATTAAAGTAGACTAAAGTGCAAAAATGTTATTGTGTTAGTTAAATGTTAAAGTTAGCTCTGTGCTGCTAAAATATGAAGCTTCACTGAAGTTATTCTTGGTCGAATTTGGTTGGCTCTAAGATAAGAAAGAAATAGATTACCAAAAATAATAAGAATCTGAAGAATGTGTACTTTTAATATCTGTTTGAATGTTGCCATCAAGTCAAAATATCAATTTGACCATTCATTCGGTTGTCAAAGACCTGGAAACTAACTAGAGCCCGATCGATATATCAGTTTTGCCAATATTATCGGCCAATATTGGCCTATCACAGATATATCTGTATCGGCTTGTCATCAATATCAGCCAATATCAAAAAATGTGGTGTCTGAGTATGCATTTATATACACTGGGGAGGGACAAAAAGGACATGCAGCCAGGATATCTGAATACTAACTAGCATGTGCTTTGAGAAAAGGCAGGAGTGACATCTACTCCAGAGAGCATCTGTGTTATGTGGATCTGCACAGACTATTTGACACCTTTAACTGATGGTCTACTGACTGTAATACGGAGGGTGAAAACATCTAATTCCTTCACACTTCACAAAACCCGATTTAAAACAAGTGCTCCCTATGAGACATTCAACATTCCAAGTGGTCTGTCTCTCTCTCCTGACTGTGCCCATTAACTAGCTTCGTTATCTTCAACCCAGAAAAGGTTTATGTTTATTTGTTAGCAACACAAATGAGATAGTTGTAACTCGCAGATCCTGATACTCTGGTTGTCACAGAAACCAAAATAAAAAACAAAAATAAATAATTCTGACGTGTCGGTTTGCCCGAAGTGTAAAATGAGGTCTGAAAAATGTTGCTGTTTTGTTTTCTTGTGACATGTTGAAATAGACTTTGGGAGGAGAGGATGTTAAATTTAGGACTCCCCAGTTTCACTTTTTTGAGACGGACAAGCCAAAGCCTGACACTGAACGGCAGATCTCCAAGCGGAGTGGAGGCATGGAAACCTGCACTTGTCTTCGCAATGGTTGCTGTATTTCTTTTGCACAACCGTGTGGACTAGAGCCCTGTTATGGGTTCATCGTGTTGCAGAACCCGGGGCGGGGCCGCTTGTGTAACTAACTGCTCCTGCTTACTCTAATTCGGAGGGACAACAGAAAACAGGGAGGTTTCCCCAACCATGACTTTTTAGCAGGGGTAAGACCCAGTAATCAGAAACAGAGCAAGGGAGTGCATGAGAGAGGGAAGTAGAGATCCGGGAGGTTTAGATATTTAAATAGATATCAAATGAGGAGAGACGCATGTAACAGAAATGAATGACATCTGGATGAAGAAAATCGATTTAAGTGCAAAACCAAAGAATAAAATTGGATTGGTTCAAAAATCTATTTTTACACAAAATGTTCGATGTTGACGTGAAATTACACTTTAGTCCAATTTATTTGGAAAGTGCAAGAGTAAAATTCATTGGCACAAACCGGTCAAAAGAGAGTTTTAGAAGATAACGAGTGAAGAGGTAGAAAGCTATGCAATACTCCTAAATGATGGAAATCAAGAATATACTGAACAATAAAACCAATGTCAAGTTTTAATTTCTATCCTCTGGTTCAGTCTTAGACAGTAAAATAAAGTTAGTTTTATTAGGGGCAATAAAACCTATAAAATCTTCACATTACCTAAGAAAGCAATTGCAAGAGGCTTCATCCGTTCCTGCTTTGACACTCACACTCCGCACTTACCCTGCTTCCGCCCTCTCTGTGCACGCTGTGGCCCACGTTTATCCAGCTCAGCTCCACCATCAGAGTCACCAAGCAAGAGATTCTGCACAGAGTCCGTTTCATCTTCAACCCCATTGGCTCTGCTCGCGTTCTGAGAGGCACTCAGCCGTTTGGACCTCTCTCCCTTTTGCCGCTACACAGAGCACTTAGAGCTGGCTGCCTCTCCAGCTCCGTTTCCCAGACCAGCTGAGCTCCTCAGACCACACACACTCAGTCCTCTGAGTGCAGGTATGTGTAGCACAGACCCTTGATCCAGCTGCTGCACGGTGGAGATGGTGTGTGTGTGGATGTGTGTGTGTGTGTGTGTGTGTGTGTGTGTGTCTAAAGCCAGATGTAACCTGTCACAACTCCCCAGACACCCACGAGCCAAATGGAGGAGGCTTTAAAACATGTACGTCATACTGCTGAGGCTTTGATGCAGAACTTCAAGTATCCAGTTAAATAACAAGGCTGCTAGAATTTATAAACTGGAAATTATCCCAGAATTTAACTTATGTTGAGATTTTTCAGGGGTGTGGTGATTTGAATAAAAATGTGTGTGTTCTTTAATTTCCCACCTCCTGATTTCTGGCTTTTAACTAATAATTTCAGCAGTTATAATATATGTGTTTCAGTTCTCCACCCTGGTTAGTCTGTGAAGAAAAGCTACTAGTAGCTATCTGTTTTTATGTCTGCCCTCATATTCCTCCCGCTGCTGATGGTCCGCCTGCCTTCAAAGCTCGCCTTTTTATTTGCTTCTGTGTTCCCATATTCTTTCTCTAATGTCAGTTTGTCAAATGATCAAGTCCCCTGCCCGTTTAAACCCCTATCACTGTCTTTTCCTCTGGAGGCTGCCAAAACCCACACAGTCAACGAGCATTAACACGTGTTTTAAATGTGAACCAGACCTCTTTGACGTGTGAAGGAGTGGGGAAGCACCACCCACTCACCCGTCTAGGCCCATTTCACTTGGGGTGTATTCAGACAGGAACCTACATAATGATGGAAATAATGAGAACAGCTCATACATCAAATGACTAACAGCAACTTTGGCAATTCTCTCCTTTTGCTTTTAATTATAATGCAACATACAAAACCACTTTTTTTTAGTTTTAATGTTTTTGATTATTGAGATCATAACAAAAACAAATAGTGTTTCCTTTGCAAATCCTGCGAAGGAGCTTAAAAACATTTGTAAAGCCTTAATATGTCAACTCAGTTAAGGCCTTGTGCACACCAATATTTACCGTGCATTAAAAAAAAACAATCCTGCTCATGAGACTTCTCTGCACACACAAGAATGCACAAATGACCACATCCAAACCGACTGCTACATGTTGTCTGTCATGATCTTTTTTTCTTGAACATGCTCGTTATGGAAAACAACAATGAGCAATGGGCAAATTGGAGTGTGCCATAACTGTTACATTGATACTTTTGCACACAGATACACAAAAACATTTTTTTTTGTTTGTTTTTTAAAGCACTTTAGTGAATCGTTTAGAAGAATCCCAATTTCTAGGATTTGCCTTTGGACGAGAGGCCAAAATTTAGATGTTTGTTTTGCATAATATCTTCACTTGTGGTTACAAGCCCTAAATTAGTAAAAGTATTAGAGCCCGACTGAAATGACGTTTTCAGAGCCAATCAATCATACTAACACGGATGTCAGGGAGCGTAAAAGTTCCGATATCCAACGTTGGCAAATACACACAGATTTTTCACAATGATCCCTCAAGTTACAATATCAAATATTTGTAACAAAGACAATAATATTGACCTATCACAGATATATCGGTCGGGCTCTAAAAATGATCTTCTTAACAATGTCTGAAAGCAACCTGCTTCCAGAGCTACAGTATGTGAATGCTCAGTTTCCGTGCATTTTGAAAGTACCGAAGGAACTGTAATAAAGGTTAAATTTAACAAGGGAAGTGGACAGAAAAAAAAAAAATCTATATTTTGATAAGGAAGAGAAAATAAATATCCGCCATGCTGCGTAACAAGTTCAAATGGGTGCTGGACGGTACAGAATGTCCCCCTAACAGAACTGGAACAGTCATTACCCACATTTTCAAACATACAGTAAACTTCTACTAAAAGTATGTCAACGTCACAAAAAAAATCTATAGCGCTATATGAAATATAAGACAAACATTTTCATCAGGGACGCAAATGCAATGTGTGGTGTTCAGAAAGAGTCTCTGATCTTAGACCTCCAGTGTATGGCTCTTCCAAAGCCATTTCTGTCAGACTAGTAGTCCCTGATAGCCTGTTTGAGCTCCTCCTCTGGGGTCATTACAAATGGACCTGACGGACGCACAGCACAGCACTGCATTTCAGTAAATCTTGATTAAGTTCTGTTTTTGATTTCTGAAATGCATAAAGACTTGGTTTGTTCAGGGACTTACTGCAAACATGGGAATGGGAATAACACAAATGACGTACCATGCTGGACCACAGGTTCTTTGATTGGTTCTCCTGCAATCAGCACAAAGTGAGAAGCTTCAGAACCCTGCGGAGGAAATGAGTTGTGGACAGCTTTCATCATACTTTAACTCACTTATGAGTGGTTCCCGGATAAAGGAGCAATAAATCTGTGGATAAAGATAAATCTAAAAGCTTTAATCATAGATGATTAAAGAAAGAACAAAACAAAACAGTGTTTTGTTTTGTTTTTTTTCTCAGCCTTTGGCGTTGATATTTTTGTAAGCTTGTACTTTTACCTGGAACAGGGAGGCATCTTTAAAAAAAAAAATTTTTAAAAATTACAACTTTTCAGATTTAGGGTGTGTTTCTTAATTTGACAAAATACTAAAGTCCAACTCCTCAAGTGGAAACCTGACACATGGCAGGAATCCAAGACTGTGAGAAAACTGCTGGCTTAATCTTAGGTGGTATCTGGCCTAAGGACAGAACATCATCAGTGAGGGGAAGTAGAGGTTAGTTAGACACGTCGTGTGCTTTGGTAGACTTCTGTCTTAGCAACAATTGTACGGAGATGGAAGTGTAAAGAATCAAGCCAGACTAGACGAGCTGTGATGAAACATGTCACCAAGGACCTTTAACCATTGGTGATAATTATAATAACCTGAAGGAAACAAGGATAATGCATCAGTTGGGGAACCTTTTGTCTCTGATAAGAAACTCACCTTCTTTTCAACTCTGACACAGTCTCCATCTCCTACCACGACAGTGTGATGTGGCTCCACCTTCTTCTGTTCCTCATCTGGGCCTGTAAGATAAGAAAAGTGCACACGTTTGTAATTAAACAACATGAGAACTCTTCGTTTTGAACAGTTTTAGTTGTAGTAATGATTTCAACTGACTTGAGCCCGACTCGGCAGAATAACTGAACTGCAGACAAATAGGCCTTTTTTGTCAGGGCACAGTATGCTATCTAGAAAGAAACAGATTTTCAAAAACTCAAAACTTACATTTCAAGCTTTTGATGCCAAGTCTTTTTGGCTGTAATTTGCCCAAGTTTGGCTTAAAATCTTGAGAATTATGCCTTGTAAAAAGTGGTACCACAAGTCATTGCTAGTTATTGGCCAAAGCACTACACACACTGTGTAACAAGAATTGTATTTGTATTTGTTTGTGGTTATGACGGCCTTAAAATGAGGTGTGGTCAGACAAATTGTTGGCGCGTTATTTTAGGCAGGAGAACGAGAAAAACCTGGTCTAAAGTTAACTGCGGTATTTTTCCTGTTTTTTCAATGGGGGCATCATTCAGAAAGTAAGATGTGCCTACATAAATGGCTTGACAACACATTGGTGTGTTGTAAAGTCACACACGCTGAAATAAGGGGTGTGACCATTAACAGCGGTGGCAAAATTCGCACCAAAGTTGAGGAATGCTGAACTCCACTTTAAAACTTGGCAGAACAGAAGACACTCTCCAGAGGAAACGGAATGAAACTTTGATTTCTGCAGCGATCTAATATTTTCTTTATAATCATGTATTATTGGACTCGTCTGCATCCCATCTGCTGTTAATCGGACTGACACACACACACAGACAGAGAGGGCAAAGTCTTGTTGAAGAAAATTTATTGTCATTTTTTTTGCTTTTACACGCGAAAAGCTTCAGGCACAGTGCTAGCTGCCGATGCCGTGGGAAGGACGCAGCCCTCAGTGTGAGCATTACCAATGGCGCGGTGTAAAGTTTGTTATATTTCTGTACCATCAGCAGAGTGATATATCTTCATAACATTTGTCTCAGTATCGATACTAAAGAGCATTTCGCTACTTCCAATAGAGTGCTAACGCTGAGAAAGTCAAGGTCCACTTGTATGACTATGGCAAGCCAGCTGGTCCACAGATTTTTGCAAAACTACATCTAGAGTTGGAGACTTCAGATTCACATAACTTCTTCAATCTTAGGCCGCCACTTTCATCCTCTCATGCCCTCAAAGCATCTGGCAGCAATTTCACCAAGTATCAAATCCTACAGATTGATCAAATTATAACGAAATGTAATGAAAGAATGATAAAAGGGGAATTCTGGTTGAAAACAACAGGTTTCAAAAAAATCAAGGAAGTTTTTGCTATCTGAAAGGGTTTCTTCTCATGCGAGTGGAATTATTTGATAACACGACATCGTACCAATGAGCAGGAAAGTTATTGCATGCAGGTAAGGTGAGACAGTTTCTAAGATGGTTTTAATTTTAAACAGTAGCTTGATTTCGTGTTTTTTTTATAGTGATCCTGGGCAAATTTCGTATCGATTTGTGGCAGTCAAAAGTCTGAAGAGCAACAGAAAGAGCGAGCCCATCAAGGTCTAAAGGGGAACACATGGTTCTTCTGTCAGAAAGTTAGACGGCTGTTGCGACTGGATCTCTGATCAGACACATATTTGAAGCATAGTCGTGGCAGCCGAAGAGAGAGAAAAACTCTAATAAAACTGCTAGACCGTGGATTTTCCTTGAGGAACATAAACAAGACAAAACTCACCAACATGAATGGATCCCGATAGTGTGTGGTAAATGCCGTCCATCCTGTCGAGCATAGAACAATTAGTTTTATGGCTTGATGGTTCAGTCATTCTGAGAGTTCTCTGCTCTTTAGATGGCAATAAGAAGGTTTGCCACTTGCAAAAGGACACAACACTGAGAAATCATTGCTATAATGAACAAACATCTGCTTATTTACACATGAGGCTGTTAAAGAGCAACATTAACATTCATTCCAAATCCAACATTAGGTCCAGGTTTGCCAGTTTCCTCATGTGCTCAAAGAAAGTGAATTCCTACGGTCCATACAAGCCAACAAATGTGTGAGCATACCTATATTCCAACCAATGAAGAATACACTTAATATGGACTATTATTCTTAACAGATGAGAAGGATATTGTGAGTCAAATCTTGCACTCACAGACAGAATTATGAGACTAAGGGCAGAAGGATACAGAAGGAACAGTGAATTTAAACATGAAGGAGTTCCCCTCTTTCCTTGTGTCGTAAAATGACTCCTCCTGTCTATGTTTCTCTCATTGTTAATGCAAAACGCTGCGCTATCGTGTTCTCCAGCAGCTTTACAAGCTTTATGAGCCCTGAGGTTCTTCAGTCAGAACAGTAAATGTCTGCTGGTAACATTTTATCCAGATTTTTAGCTTTGAACGAAAACCAAGTCTGAACCTTGTGGATACTGGCTTAGATCCCTCGGAACTGGGCAGGTGAAATGTCTTAAAGACGAAGTTCAAAGTTTCTTTTGAACATTAGCCACCAAATGCTGGCCATACCAGGAACTGTTTTTATCTGAGTGTTGCTCATTGTTCTATTTTCTGCCTCAACCGGACAACATTGAGTAAAGTTTGTGTCGTTTCATAAAATATTCTGATAAGAAATGAGAAAACAGACCAGTCTGGCACTTTTGTTAGTAACCAACACTGACATAAAGAAAGATGGACACGTTGCCAAAAAGCCAAAATATGCAGGAGTGTGAGTGTCGCCATCTTCTGCTTGTGACATCATTTGGAGCCATAGTCGGAGCCGTAATGACAAGGAAGTGTGGTATTGAGTTCCCAACTTAACCCCTGCACGTCCAGTCGCAAGCAGCTCATCTGTCAATTACGACTGTTTTTTTATAGCATCCCATACTGTAAAACCAAACTGATCACGAGAAATGAACACTTGAACATACACCAGCATCATGAGAACTTCCTAAAATTACAAAATCCATCTTTGGGAAAAATGAATTTGAAGGTTATTTTGAGTTGTTAGTTTGGGGATGAGGGGCCGATCAAGATGCTTTGGCTTCACTTTTGAGGAGCCCTCATGTCATCCATCTTTATATACCGTCTACGGGAACCAATTTACAGACACATATGCTGTATTTCTAAACACTAATCTCTTACCAGAGGGGACTGGCTGCAGCCTGAAGTCTATCTACAAGGTTGGTGTCCTGGTGAAGACTTGAGACTACAGAAATAATGAGAGAAAATAAAGTATGTTTTCCCTTTCTCTCTCTCTTTTTCTTTCACACAAACACAAACACACACATACGCAGACAACTCTCAATACATTGTATAAAACATTCGTTACATAAACTTTAGCAGTGTGGATTTGCAAATTGGAAAAATGGGTGACAAAGCAGAGCAGAGCAAAAGAATGAACATGTCTGGGTTTTCGTGACATTTCTGGTTGATAATTTGTGTAGAATTAACAATATTATCACTCAAAATAAAACAAGAACTCATTTTTTTCCCGGAACTTATCTACAGTGGCAGAGTGGTATTTAAAGTTAATTTAAACATAATCATTGCATATCAGGGTCAAATAACAGCACAGTCCTGGTGGTATACAATTTTACAAATTACTTTTTTAATCTTACAAATAGGGTCTTTGGTTTCAAATTTAACTAACTCAAAGCATTTTCCCCCTTTCCTTTGTTCAGTTTGTATTACCAGATGCAGACTGTGGCCTGGTCTCACCCTAACAGTACTTCGTTTAGTAGTATTATAGTTTAACAAACTAAATTTGAAGTGTCAGACAAATTAAAATGTATGTTTGAATTTTAGGAGGAGTTGCATGAGCTGTATTGTACCAAGAGGTTTAAAAGGCCAAGCTATAACTAGCTGGCTGTGCCTGGTGCCCCGCAGTAACCTTTTACATTATACACACATGCAGGCCAGGGAAAATCTGCTCCTCATTTGCTGTTTTCTCTTTTCGAACAGACTCTCCCCACACTCACACTGGTAAAATAGTGTGGTTAACAGGCTTTCTCACACATAAACACAAACCGCACACACGTGAATGCATGCACGTTTATGTCATTGCTTCTCAGCTTTTCCTTTTTGCCTCGAGCATCCGACAAATGTTGCAGTCACGCACACAGAGTCACGCACACCTTTGCTCCTAAAGCCTCTCCAGAGATCACAGCTGCTGTAACTCCTCCCTGGCTGGGTTTGGGGATCTATGAACTTTTAAGCTACTGGTATTGTGGTTCCACCATTTTGTCTCTCCTGGACAGGTTCACCCACAACTGTAAGCCCGCCACCGGCTCCTCTGATGTGGGCATCTCAGCGTGGCCCACCCCCCTGTCCTGCAGTCATCCACTGATAGATAGAGGGGCATATTTCAAACATTGCAAAGACAAATGACACAAATGCTGATGTTGATTCCAGATGATACTTTATGTGTCTATGTGTTGAGGATCTTGTTTTTATATTTAAATAACGACTGGCTCTAGTAATGGTACCGACTGGTTCACCACTGCAGGGTGAAATTTAGTGCAGATTTACAGCGGGTAAAATAAGTATTGAACACGTCCCCATGTTTCTTAGTAAATATATTTCTAAAGGTGCTACTGACAAAAAGGGTGTGGAAAACCAAGAAACCAGCTGAAATCTACCAGTAATTAGAAACCACTCCTCCCCCTTGTTAGTGCAAATTAATATCAGCTGGTTCAATCCCAACTAATGACCTATAAAAAGGTGTGTCGTTACAAGTAACGTCTCATGATGAGTAAAAGCAAAGACCTTTGCAACCTTATTGTTGCAAAACATACTGATCCTGGCATTGGTTAAAAGAGGGATTTCTAACCTCCTGAAAGTTCCAGTGAGCCCTGTTGGGGCCGTAATCCAGATGTGACATGATTTCACCCTAAACTGTCCACGACCAGGTGCTCATCGCAAGAATTATTATGGGAGAATATAGTCTCGAACTCTTTGGATGCCATAATACATACCATGTCTGGAGGAAAAATGGCACTTCACATCACCCCAAGAACACCATACCATCAGTGAAGTTTGGAGGTGGAAACATAATGGCGTGGAGCTTCTTTTCAGCATACGCTACTGGCAAACCTCATGTAACTGATGGATGGATGAATGGCAAAATGTACCGAGACATTCGTGATAAAAACTGCCGCCGTCTACCAGGATGGGGATGATGAAACGAGGGTGGACATTTCAGCAAGACAATGATCCCGAACACAGAGCCAGGGAAACTCTCAATTGGTATCAGAGAAAGAAAATTAAGCTGCTTGAATCCAACCGAAAATCTACAGAAAGAACTAAAGATCAGAGTTCATAGAAGAGGCCCACGGAACCTTCAAGTATTGAAGACTGTGTGGAAGAAATGGGTCAAAATCACTCCCGTGCAATACATACGACTAGTTTCTCCATACAGGAGGTGTCTTGAAGCTGTCATTACCAATAAAGGCTTTTGTACTAACTATTAAATAAATTTCAATAAGCGTGTCCAATAATTTTTTTTCCCTGTGGCATTTCACATTATTACACATAATTTAATTTCTGAATTTATTGGGTTGGTACCAACATCTGGTGAAAATTTCATGTCAATAGCACCTTTAGAAATATATTCACTGAGAAAATGGTGACGTGTTGAATATTTATTTTACCCGCTGTAAATGTTTTTAACTGTATTCTTTTAATTTAATATTGACGACCTGCTTTAATCTGAGACGGTTTGAGCTCTGTGCAAAAAAAAAAACAACCCACAGGCCATGATAATCTAATGAGTTTGTCAGTAGGTTTATGTCTTATTCTGCTCCTTCATTTATGTTAAAGGAGAATTATGGCATTTTTCAACCTGAGGCCCATTTCCTAATCCGATAAAAATATCAGAATTCTTTTTCAAGTGCGCGTTGACTGAATGATTCTAATTCATGTTCATGACTCTATTAAAAAATCTACACCACAGAGGATTAGATACATGGATACAACCGTGAGCACATATTAATGTGTCTAATATCTGAAATAACAGAAAACTGTTGAAAAATTAGGTCATGACATCATTTAGGATTTGTTGTGGGAAAAACTTAAAAACATTTTTGGAAATATCTTTACTTCTTGCTGAGAATTAGCAATGCAGCGTGAAAATGTCTTGTCCTTGCACAGTAGTAATTTAAACGTGATCTCCATCACCATGAGCTTGTTTGACAATCAGTGCTCTACTGTAACCTAAAATCTGTGCAGCTACAACCAGCAGCTGGTTAGCAATTAGATGAGCATTAAGGTTGGAAAAATGTACAGGTTTGACGAGAGAGAAACTAACTTTTATTATGCTAGCAAGCAGTTTTTAAAAGTCAGACAAGTCATCACTTTTCCGACTTCTTAAAACATTCTTTTAGTTTCAACCTTTGTTATGCTCTCACTTCTATGTTCAAATCAATATGGGGTTTCAATGTTTGGCAAATCATCCCATTCTGTTTCCATTTCAATTTTAAACAGTGTCACAACTTTTTTTTGGAAATTGAATTTGATGACTGAACAACCTGAGGTTTTAAAATAATCCCCCCACTACCAACACCACTGAATCTGAAAAATGATAGAACCAACACGTTCCCATTTTGACCCAACAGACTTTTGTCCCGCAGGCACAGATTTGTGCTAAGCTAAGCTAACAGTCTGTAGCTGTTTATTTACTCATCTTTAATCTAGCTCTTAGCAGGTCATTCCCAAAATTGCTGGATTATTCCTATAATCGTAAAATTAACACTTTAAAATGTTGCAGCACTTGCAGATCTCTAGGTTGCAGTCATCCTGAATGGCCACAGAAGTCTTCATGGGCCAGGCATCGTTCTGAAACATATGTTACCCGTTTGAGGAAAGACATACATAAATAACAACTGATAAAAATGCCTTAATAATTACTTATGTTTCAAAGGAAATGTAAAGAAATGAGCAGTGAACTTCTTAGCGCTGAAAGAAATATCATCATTAAAGCTACTTTAAATGAAAACATTAGTGCTGCTTTTAAATTAAGGCTCTCGTTTCATCAGCCCCCAGGTGGTCAAACTGGACAGGAAGTGCTGATTGTCGGGTCACAGGTTCAGAGGTGAACATCTGTCCGAGGGAGGAAATCCCAGGACCCTGGAGTGAGCTGCCTGTGATCTGTCTCCACAGCTGTAGGATTTCAAAAGTCATGTGAGTGTGGGCAAACACACCTGCTGCAAGGCATGCTGGGAGCATAACCTAGTCCTGTACACACACATGGGGAGGCTTAAATTGCATCTGCCAAATCAAATACACTTTGAGGAATGTCTGGTAATCTGAGGACAACGTTAGTCCAACCTGTCGCATTGCCTTAATTCATCAGTGTGGTGCGTGCAGTGTTACTGCCATTATACCACACGACAGCGCTGCACTGGAGAATATGGGAGGCTTGTGACAAATTCTAATATGCAGTATTAAGCTCGAGAAAGATGTCTGCAAACATGCGAATCACTAAGTGGTTCATGGTCAGAATATGAGCAAACTATTATATTTCTATTCCCAAAGCTTTGGACCTGTAATAAAAAGGTTTTTTAATCAAGCACTATAGCATAAATAAGTAAAAGACCAGGCAAAACCCCCAAAAAATGACTTACTGTAGGAATAACCAGAAAAGCTACAGCTACAGTAACTGTAACTTTCTAAACCAGGCTTATAATTAATTTTGCATTACTTTGATTGACTGGTCTCATCCGGGAATCACAAGATGTGCGAAACATATTATCATCTTTAAAATCCTCACAGCTGACATTTAATAGAGCAGTTGTCTGTTAAAAAATGGCTCTTGTAGGTGCCAAATAATAAATCTGTTTGGTGCTTTGAGGCGCTGTAAAACAACTGCTTCTTCTGGGGGAACTCAAGTTGATTAGAGCGTGGGTTAATAAATTATTTAAAATGTTGTGATCTGTTAAAATACTTTTTTTTAAAAGCATCTGGCTGCTTTAAAATTTTATGAGACTGTTTGGTTCAATAAGATATAAATAAAGCTGCCTACACGCTTTGGACCAAAACATGCTGGTGTTTTTCATTTACTCTGACACATCATAAAATAAACATCAGTCAACGTCATGGCTGAGGATTTCTGCTTTCATTCTCCAATCGACCAATGACAGTCTCCAAAAAAGAAATCCTGACAGGCAGGGAGTTCTGGGCTGAAAAAGTAGGGAACCACTCCTGCAACTTGCAGTTGTGGGCCCCTGCAATATTCAGCATCATCAACTTGTATGTGACCTTATACATGTAGCTCTTCCACTTCTTCCTGGGAATCTGTGTCTGGTACAAACATGTACGGCTGAAATACTCCAGTGTTAAAACTTGCCACCGTGCAGTGTATAGTAGATTAGTTAAAAAGTCCGATGAGGCAGGCTAGCTGCAGGCGAGAATGAAGCACATTCATAGGTTCCCGCAAAACAGTTTTGAGGCAAATTTTCAAAGTTAAAACTGATAAAATGTTGTTGGGAAATATCAGTGGAGTCATAAATCATGTGTTAAAATTGATTTGTTTAGGAAACAGATGCCAAAAACTCCAATATGTCACAATACTAGTCACATAACACGCTCGTATTAAGGAGCAGCAGAAATCTGAAATTTTAGTACAAGAAAAGTTCAGATCAATCAATTCAATTATCAATCTTGTCATCCATTGCTCCCTTGTGGAGTAATTACTCATTTAAAAACATGTCAACAAGTCATTATTGTGATAATGATATAAAATAAATGTGGGAAATGAAGATTGGGAAATAACAGACAGGAAGCTGAGGCCATGTCTAAGGGAAAATAAACATACCCTAAAAGTGGGTTGGAGGCAGACTTTTGTCATGTCAAAGGAAAGGTTTGAGCAGCTCCGGGGAGGAAATCAAAAACAGTAGTATGTATTATGATTAGGTTTTTGGTCATTGCATCACTCGGTTTTCCATAAGCTGATCAGTTTTTCAGAAGCAGAAGACTCACTTTGACAAAGCATATTTTATTTAAAATGTCCTCAAGAAAAAAATCTACATAAAACCGAGGAAGGCTCCAAGAAGCACGCCAGTGGCTGGGGCAATTCCCCTCTTTCAGAATAGGGATTTTTTAAAATGAGTTGTCATTGTAAACACTTGAACATGTGCTAAGCTTCAGCTTATGTAAGCATAACAGTACTAGCACATATAATGTCGCTAATATATGAGACTATCTCCATTATTTATAAAGTCTATAAGTCAAAAGGAAAACTGGCAATGAAGCTTATTTTCAAGACGCTAGTGTCACCATCTAGTGGTCAAAATTGTAATTTCACCCATAGCAACACCGGTTAATCCTTTGCATTTGTTGTCTGTTGTGCTCCTTTCACTTTAATGAGATTGTAGGGGTTTATTTGCCATTTATTATCATTTATATACTTCATTTTATGAATGTAAGTAATGCATTGTCAAAAACGTGTGAAAAAAGCCAGCATTTTTTTTTAATCAGAGCCCAAGATGACATCGTTAAATTGGTTCGTTAATCTAATCCAATAGTTAAAAACCCAAAGATTCTTCATTAACTCTCAAAAGTGACAATGTAGAAAATGCTGACATTTAAAAACCAACAAATATTATTGATCATTTGCTAAAGAGAAGACTGAGATGATTACTTGATTACCAAAATAGTTTTCCGCTTCATTTTCTTCCAATTGAGTAATTGATAATTGATTACTCATTGCAGCTGTCACTAATTTTGATTCCTCTTTGCCATTATTTTGAAAAAAAAGTAAATAAAAAGTACAAACCACAACTTGAAAGGACAGATTTTGTATCTGTTAGTGGTATATTGTATAGGAACTTTTTAGAAAATCTCTACTTTTTACATTTGCAACATTGCAAGATTTTGTGTGAATAAGCAATGTTTTTACTCTACTGTGTTAATTCATAATGTTACCAAAGTTGTCAGTCTCTAATTTATAATATGAGCATTAATTTTCTTTATGATGCATATCTTTAATGAAGTTTTTTTAAGTTAGAAAAAAAAATTAACTTCTCCTATTTGCTTCTACACTTAAGTACTTTTTAACACTAGATGCTATTGATACTTGGGCACATTTGTGTGAATTACTTTAAAACCTTTACTTGATTTATTTCTTTAATGGTGACTTCAACTTGTACATAAGTCACTGTCAAGTCAGAAATCTTTGTTTTACTTAAGTACGGTCGTCAAGTACATTTTACAACACTGGTATTTGTGTACAACTTGAAGTAAAATACGACTGATTAATGATTAATGGGAGGAAAGCTTGTCAAAAAATATTCTCATATCATTATGTTATTATGAGAAAGGCTGCAGCTAATTAAGACTTCCACCAATCTGCAGATCCTATTTCTTTTCTTATGCATAAGTACTTTTGTCTGTGTCAATGTCCTAAGCTCCTAAGTTCATAAAAATATTATGATATGATTATGTAAGTTTAGGGCCACTGGTGGCAGTGGACCAGAGGAGACATGAGGACCAAAGAAATGAGTTCAACAATCACCTTATCAATCCCGAACAGGCTGCAGACTCAAATGTTTTGCTGCCAGAATGAATTTCTGGGGTGGTGGCAAAAATCACAGATCTAGTTAAGTACTCAAGGTCTCAAGCCTTCTGTGAGGATCCATCCAGCATCAAGAAAAGATCCAGGTTCCTCAGCTGCAAATACAATATGCAGCTACAGTTTGGCAACAATTGCAAATGACAATAGAGCTTTATTCTAAAGTTGATCTCCATGAACATTTAAAGGATCTTTCCTCATTTCTGCGGATGCTCCGGCCGACTCGAGCGCCCACTCCCTCTGACTGTTCCACACTCAAAACCCTCTTTTCCACTCTCATCGCTGTGGTTTTTTTTATCCACTACAGAATGGAATTTATTAAACAATTTTCATTAGCCCGCGATGACGTGATGATACAGGAAATGGACATGATGAAGTGGTTTGTTTGGGCAACAAATCAATTTTCCTGTACACTAAACTCTGTATACATACATATACATAAGCTGTTTTCATGAGTCTCTGATACACAGAGAAATTAAACACCGCAACCCACTGTGTTGCATAGATTGGTCAGTTTATAAATCTTAAAAGGTCATGTGACAAAATGCATGAGGAGAAACCAGTATGACGAACATCCCGCAGCAAAGTAACATGACATAATGACATAAATTACCGGAAAGGTCACGCAATCACAGGGTTTTCCCGGGTTTTTCAGACACTATTACTGGTAAAGTGCCGCGCTCAAGCTGCGAGTGCGACAGACCCACCTGGTGCGAGCGGATCAGCTGAGCGATCAGCTGATCTCGCAGCCGCTGCGGGCGGTTCGGTCTCTGGCGGCGTCTGCGGCTTCATTTCGGAGACATTTTCCTGGCAATGAAATGACGGCACATCCGGACGGCACGTGTTGACCCGGAAACATTCTGTCAACATTCTGTCTGACATATATCTGCGTTAAACAAGTCCAACAAGTCCAAGTCTGTTGGATTCAATTGTTTTATTTCAAAGAACACCATGGCCGATGTGCCTCCGACCCGCTTCACCTCTACAGGTTGGATTACAACCCGGAAGGGGGCATGGCTAAAGCTCTGCCCCATGGGAAAGGTCACTAAGCAAGTAAAACCTCACTAGTATCACCAAAAGTGCACCAAATGTAGGTGTAAGCAATATGAAAACACATGTACAGCTGAATCCATACACTGATACCACCCACAGCAGAAACGTGGTCGTGAACATGCAAACACAATAGTCAAAGACATAATGAAGGTGTTGTCAACCGAAATATTGACAGTGATAGAGATCTACAGAAGGCCTATGCCAAAAAAAAGTGAGTTTTTGACCCGTTTGAGGTACTTTGCTTGAGTATTTTTTGTTTCTGCTTCTGTTTTCTTCTGCTCCATTATATTTCGAAGAAAAGTATTCTACTTTTTACTCCCTACATTGGTTTAACAGCGTTAGTCGCTACTTCTCTGTATACATGTTGCATCAAAGTCAAATGAGTGAATTTTTTAAACTTATTAGATCTTATTTAGCAACAATAGGATGAAAAAAATTCAGAAAAATGCTGAATATCTTAAAGTAATGTCATTTTTTGTACCATATTTATATATACAAATATACATTTATTTTCTGAATGTTTTTCGTACAATTATTGTTTTTCAGTTTGACCAGGGGATGGATGCTGTGACCGATGGTGAGGTTATGCAAGGCTTTGTATGTAAACAACAAGCTCTCTGAGATATTTCTTTACTTAGAAGACTTTGCCAGAAAGGGGGCAACATGGGGCCGATGACTAGATCATGTTTGAAGCCTCGCAGCTATATTTTGAACCAATAATAATGGGTTGAGGGCGGTTTGAGGGGAGGGGAATAACAAGCTCCATTTGAAAAAATCTTGAAATATACACTCTTAATGTCATCAGCCATATTTAAATCTAGTGTAGAAGCATTCCTGAGTGGGCCTTAAGTTATAAATATTTGTTTATTTGAAATTGAATCGCTGTGATGGTTCCACCAAACAGTTAGCTTCACAGTCTGTATTTAATTCCAAAAGCAGGTCACTGCTCACCAACATTTCACTCTTCAGGTTAAGTGCTAAAGCTAAAGCCATAACAGGCCTCTCATCTGTTGAATGTATTCTTCAGTTTTTGGTTTCTCCCCACTCAGCTCCGAAACCTCCGTGCCGTCCTGCTGCTGACGGTAAATGATGTCCTTGGCGATCCTCATGCCGGCAGCTTGTGCCCCAGCCAGGTTTATTGCATGAGGTCCGACCTGTGTGAAGAAAAATAAATTTAGAGGGAAGTTTTTAAAGGGATTGTACTGTTATCGTTATGAAGAACTATTTTTGAATGCCAAAGCAGACTGACCTGAAGAGCAGTGTACTGCCCCATCAGATAGAGAGGACACTCTTCTGCCCACTGTAAGCTTTCTGATATGCACGGCCAACCATCTATCGCCTTCATGGAGCAACAACATGTACACACTTTAATCAAAACATTTTTTCTTTTGGTCTCGTTCTTTATGTGAATAGCCTAATTAAACACATGTATATATACAGCTCATTGGCTGTATATAAAGATGGCGACATGAGAGCTCCTGAAAAGTAAAGCCAAAGCATCTTGAGGCTGCAGTGTAGGTCACAGACCTCTTTTCCCCAGGTAGGACTTGGGCAAAGATAAAAAGATTGTTCCTGTCATTTTTAATTCTTATCGTGCTGATGTATGTTTAAGTGCTCATGATTCTTATCAGCTTGGTTTTAACTTGTTACTCGATGCCATAAACACGTGGTGAAACATCATGATTGACAGCTAATCTCCGTTTGTGATTCAGTAGACGGGTGTGGGCATGGGAACAGCTCCGTTGATCGGTCACTTCTGCGCAAACTCTGATTCCGAATTATGCCACCTGCATAAGATGGCAGCCTTCTTATTCTGGATATTTTGGCCTAATTTTTGCACAGTGAAAAAAGTGCCAATGAGTTGTCCATCTTTTTTCATGTCAATGGCTCAACCCACCTGAATGGGGAATTCCTTCATCACCTCAGAAAGCAGCGGGTCCTGTCTGACATCAAGTTTGCAGCCAGTAGCGAGCCAAATCTTGTCCCCGGTCCAGTGATGCCCAGTGCTGAGTGACAGACTCCAGGCCTGGCTCCTGTAGCACCAACTTATTTCTGTCACCTGAACAGTAGCATGAAATTCAGCTCAGAAAACCTCATAATACACGCTGGATCTCTCTTATTTGGCTCCTTCATCCCTTCGCTCTACTCATCTTTACAGCCTGACGCACCTCACAGTATGTCTTCACGTCCACCTGTCCACTCTGGATGAAAGGCCGTAGGTGGACGTAGGCCTCCGGGGTGACGGCCCCTCCTTTCCTGGCCCGGCGAATCATAGCCAACCGTTTGTGGAGGCTCCGCTCATTATAGAACTGTCGCAGGTAGGCTTGTCCGTCCATCTTGATGCCGTGCTCCACGTGGGAGTAGCGACCCACCAGGCTCTCCACATCCCCCACATCAAACTGTTTTAACTGTGGAAGAAACCGTTCAGACCTGACGTGCGTGTTGAAGTTAAATCTACCGCAGTCATTTATGGATGGTTTTCGTGCAGACCGTCACTGAACCTGCAGGTGTTTCCTCATGACCCAAGTCACATGGCTGGCACCTTGCTGCAGGGCAATTGAGACGACATGAGCGCTGGTCAGACCTCCACCAACTACCATCACTCTCTGCCCTGCCTCACACACTACACATGGCTCTAGACAAACAAAGACACTACTTGTAAAGGGGACACAGCCACTGAAAGCTGTAGAAACGACCAGAGATTAAAATAATACAGAGTAAAACCCGCCTCACCCTCAGTCTCTTTCTGTTTTTGCCGGGCAGTTGGCAGTTGGTGCATGAGGTGCACTGTGTGCTGCAAACGCTCCTCTGGGTAGCTCTCCCCAATCCCTTTAACCCATGAAGGGATATTGGCCATCTGGGCACGGGTTGGACCTGTCGCCACAACGACCCGGCGGGCTTTTAGGACGATGCCTTCTTGAAGGTGGACTTGAAAATATTTCACTCTCTTCTTTGAGTCGCCTCCTCTCGCTTCATTCGCACTCATGGCCTCACCCTCCGTGTCCCGGCCCTTTATCCTGTCATTCTCTCCTTCCTTCTCTTCCTGGTGCTCAAGCACAGGGCTGATGTGCTCCACCGTTCCCTTTATCAGCACTTGGTCCAACTTATACCTCTCCACCTGTACGTTTATAGTGACAGACTTAAAGGCGAATTCCGGTATTTTTCAACGTAAGTGCTGTTTCCCTGTCTTTCACGCTCCAAAATTCCCAAAATACAGCTTTTGTTGAAAATTACTCCAGTATGGAGTTTGGCCATTGGGACCTTTAGCTCGACAAAGCTATACAACAGCATTGGGCAGGTCACTATATCGGAAAAAGAAAACCTTTTTTCCACTAAATACTCTAAAATTGATATTGTAAGTGTCTGGTAAAATGGAGTAGATATAAATGTACTAGCAATCAAATTCACTACAGGGGTCATTTAAAAAGGATGAAAAATACCACTATTCTCCTTAAACAACCCAGGAAATACACAGCTTGGATAGAGTTGCTTATGCTGCTTATAAAATATTGGACTTTATATGTTTCACCCCACATCACCCCTTCATTCAGAAGCAATCAATTAATAATATATTGTTATGAAAGACAGCAATTATATGATAATAATGATATTTGTCTCTAACTTTATGCATTTTGATTAACTCAATGTTAGTTAAAAGGTAATACACACAAGCATACTGTAAAGCTTAATAAAAAACCACAACAAAGGTTAGAGATGTAATGCATCATGCTTTGGAAAACCTCTTTTATTTTGAAATCCTATGAAGACATGAGTGTGATGTTAGAAAGGCCATTGATACAGTACTTATAGACACGGCAAGCAAACTGTTGTTTCTCAGAAAGTCATCGCAACCACATGTATAGTAACAAGATGATATCTGTGCAACACTAAACATATCACGTAAACACACACACACACTGTTTGTCCAACCTGATCTTTAAAGAAATCCACACTAAGTTTGGTTCCTGGCAGACTGAAGGATAAACTCTTCTTGAGGGTCGTGGTGATGTTTAGACGTTTCCTCTCCTTCCTGCCGAGCCTCATGTCATTGAAAAATGCATTTTCGTCCAAAATATAAACCTGGTCTGGAAGAGTATGAAGCTCCGCCGAACGATTCTGCCTCAACACAAATTCCTGCAGTGCTTTCTGTACAGGAACGCATACATACATGCTAATTTACATCCGTACATCCTCACTGGAGAGGAATTTGTTTATGTTCGTACCTTATTGAGAGGATCTGTGTGCACCAGCGTGTGTGAGCGCAGATGAGGGATGTTCAGAGCAGTGAACTGGCTCTCCCACAGTGCCGTCCACTCCCCATAGGAATCTACCACTCGGAGACTCAGCGGGGGCCCAACAGCCCCTTCTGGTAGGGTTGACTTTCCTAGTTGCTCCTCAAGCGACGCGCCTGCAGGGACCAATCAGAAACCACATGTGAACGTCATTAAGAGACCACTCAGCAGGTACAAGGCAAGTAGGCTGGTAACAAGGACAAATAAACATCTGTTCACTTTTGTGTTTTATTTGAGGCAGATTGTTCAGGATCATCAATTAAATCTTAGGTTTGCTTAGCGATTTTAAAATATTCCTCCTATTGGAATTTTAACAACACACTCAGAATGTTTGGAAACTAGAATAGTAATACATGAGTCAAGTCAATGTCAAAAGCTAAAAAGTTTACAATTATTTGAAACGCTTGAATGTGAAATGAATAATTAGATAAAGTTTCAGAATATGTAAAACTAATTAAAAAAAATCAGCTAACTTAACAATACTTTTTGTAATTAAATCAAATAAAATGTACTAGAACTCAATGTCTACTGTATGTCTTTAGTCTTATTTTTTAACAAAATAATTTACTGTAAATCATGACTTGCTAAGTCAAGAAAAAGTCAAGTTATGTACTAATGACAAGAAATTATGGCAATTTCTATAGGATTCTAATTTGCAGATAGGTCAGTAAGCTAACATCAAATTAATTGAGCCAATTGCACCCCTTTCACACTGCCCAAAAATCCCACTAAGACCTGCTAACACCTGGCTTTACACTGTGATATGAATATAAATTAGCAGAATATAGTTTGAATATAGTCAGTTAACCCTGCAGTAGACAAAGGTATTTATGGTCTTCGTCCTTGGTTTGGTTGTGTTGTAAGCATTAGTCGCTGGTGCACACATTTATTTCTGGCACCTTCTGGGCGTGACTCTCGTGACTCTTTAAAATTCCACCTGTCATTCAGCCGTCATGAAAAATGTTTGAAAGATAGACTGAATTAAAAGATCCAGATTAGAAAATAAAAAGACTGTCTTGCCCCCTGGCAATGTGAACGTGGTCAATTGCCGACTGTGACAAATGGGGTACACAGTCATTGTGGTTTAAAAGTTGTATTATTTTCTGGTACGAACTGATAGTTAGACCACATAAAAAAAAAATTACAAAATAAATCTGCAAACACGTATGACACCCACCAGATTTTCCAGATCCTTATAAAAAAGGGAACAAAAAAGCTATCTTTTCCAACAGTTCAAAAGCCCAAATACTAAAATAGCAATTACGGGGAAAAAAAATCTTCACAATTTACAACTGGATCCAATGAAAATTTCACATTTTATTATCAAAAGAAAAAGAAAAAAAGCTATCAGTTAATTGATTAATACTTTCATGTCAAAAGTTCAGCTGTACCTGCTGCTTCCTTTCTCTTCTTCTTCTTCTTCTTGCTACTACTGCGTTGGTTGTTGTGTGGTTTCAGGATTGGCTGAGGCCTCCGGGGGGATGAACAGGAGGTGGAGATGGCCAGGTCATGTTCGGGGTCAGAGGATGGATCAGGCCCTGGGTTGGACAGCAAGCTAGCCAGGGTCAAGGCATGAGGGCCAGCACCTATTATCAACACATCAAGTATCACCATCTGAAACACACACACACACGGGATACATGAAAGTGATCACATCACGTGGATACAAACAATTGGGGAAGGTTGTTCCTTTCATTGCCTGATTTTAGTTCCTCAAACTGCAGTACTTTACTGTCACTTACTTGCTCAGGGGAAAGCCATTCTACAATATGAACACAAAACTTAAACGGCCAGTCGCCAGTCATGCAGGAACTCGTGAAGTACACCACAGTACCTGGCTCAGATTGTCAGCACGTGGCAGCTTCTGACTTGATGGTAGAAACGTGGTGCGTGTATCTCAGCCCTGGCGCACAGCACTGTGTGGTGGCTGACCTGAAATTTTACGACACTGCCATGTAACTCAATCCAGCTCCTCGGCGTCTACAGATTTAGCTGGACTTCACTGGCTCAAGAGAGAAAGCTGGAAATAGATTTAGTGTTCTGTGTAAATTTAGCAACACAACTCATCACAGGATGAAAACAACAAAGGCAGATGAACATCCACACTTTCCTCTATATTCATTTATTTAAGTCTCAGCGACAATGAAATCTTTCTTCTGGCGACAAGTAAATAAATACTTAAACGCCAGACATCAACTTCAAGGAATAGTTTGACATTTTAGTAAATAAACTCCTGGCTTTCTTGATGATAATGTGTTTTCACTTTCTGCACATAACTTTTGTAAAACTAATTTTTCTATATAATTGCTAAAAAGATCATTATTTCCTTACAGTAATACATGAGGCAGATAGTTTGTCAGAAAAGTCAAGCTACTCTGGTCCCGCCTACAGCTCCTAATGCTGCTTGCAAAAAAATCCTTCCCTTCCCAAAATAGAGCCAATCAGAGCATCTGGCAGCGGGTCAATCATTTGTCATGAGGGAGCAGAACCCACGTCAGTAACTTTGGCGAGAGCGGCAGTAGTTTTACAAACGGTGGAGAAAATCCCTCCCAGCAATGACAAAATTTCCCATTTTTGGACATACATCACAAACACACCAAAAATACCTTTACAGCAGAGGAAAATTATGCAATAAGAGAAGATTTATTAGCAGAGTACACTGATGATCATCATCACAATCTCACCTGTTCAGAGGTTTTAGCCAAGCTGAGCTAACCACCTGCTAACTATAGTTCCCCCTGCTATGTCAATCTGTAGTCCTGCGGTAAAACGTTCCAGGACCAAGTGTAAAAGGGAACGTAAATACAGTTAAGGTGTGTGTATAGAAGTTTTTGACACCTCCAGCTGGAGAAGTAATTTCACGCATGCAGTCTTTTGTTTGGTTTGTTTTATACAGACGTGCAAGCATGCAGACTATTCTGCCCGTCACCGACAAAGTAAAGAAGAAGCCACATGTACCACATGTATGCGCCAAAAGGTAGGAACGCACTTTTTTATTCATCCATAAGGAAACACAAACAATGAAAAACTGTCTGTGTATACAAGAAAATAACTTCATAAGGCAGCTTAAATTTTTTTTGTGACAGCATGGTCCACCTGTCTAAAATGCTGCTCCAACCATTGATAAAACCTTTAAAAAAAATGATTTCTGTCCTTCTGACTTTAAAACCACACCACGCTGCACAGCGGCAGCCAGGGGCAAGGGTCAAGTTCAGCCACACATGTTTGAATCAGACTCTCTGCCCCTGCAAGTCGTCAAGACTGGAGATTGTTATCGGGTGTCTGCAGAAGAAGATCACAAAAATGTTAAATAAACATTTGTTGTTAGGTCCTATGAAATAATAATAATCATAATTAAATAAAATAATATTACACTAATAAAATAGTGATGAAAGTAACAAAAGTATTTTAAGAAATTGATAAACAGTTAAATAATAAACATTATGTAATACCCAAAAGCCTGTTCACTACAGCAGCCCTGGAATATTAAATTGTAGAACAACACAGAATATACATTTACATTGTTACATTGATACACTAACTGTTCGAGGTCAAAGGGAAAATTCTCTCGCGGCAGCTCCTACACAGCTCCTGTCATTTCTTCTTTTCCCTGCAGGTTTTTTTGTTTGACTTTATACCAATATTTAACATTCAGAGTGTTATCACTGTCAGCAGGTTTTGTTGAGGTTTTTTCTAACAGAGCGTACAACGAAAGAAGAAAAAGTTATTTGCAGTTACGTTAAGGGATGAGTAAGGGGACATATTTGGTAACTTTCATTAGTCAGACCTCAGCTGCTCTTAAACACGTCCAACGCTTTGGCTTACGAATTCTTGCCACTCTTATTTTTCTGTCTTGATAGGAAAATATGACAATGCAAGTTGTATTGCTCTTTTACTGATCTTCAACTCTGTCCCACACTTCCTCATCGGTCCCTCTGACATCAGTTCCACAGCCGGGACTGTAACCAAAACCCCTTCACTCTTACTTCCCCTTTTGTCCATGCAAAGCAGAAGCACAAACGCAGTGAGGGCTTTTAAAAGAGAAGTACAGTCACTGGTGCTGGCTTTAGTCTTTGCCATTGTGAACAGCGCAGACACAGCCGGCACCATGGATCTGAAGGTGGGTGACAAAAGCTGCCTTTAACTCTGATCACCACTCTGGGTGAGATAACAGCTGTGAGTGTGTGAGAGGTTTATGCTCAGTTAACCGAATGTTCATTTATTCTTAAATGTCAGGAGTCTCTGGTTAGGGGAAGCGTACTGATCGTCCACAAGATCCAGGAAGGGAGGCACCAGTATGAAGTGGACCAGGTGGTGAAGTACAAAAGAAATAGCGGAGAAAATGCATTTGCCAGGTACAAGTCAACCACGGGCCCAAACTAAAACAGACTGACGGTTTATTGTTTTAGTTCTTTATATCTGTCTCATAGAGACCAGTGTCATATATATACTGTATATATATAAAGATGAATCGACAAATACAAAAGAGATAGACATTAAAAGAAATGACAATTATTTTGACACTGACTTTATTAATTAATCACAGTCCAGTAGGTCCCAGAAAATGTAAAAAAAAAAAATACCATTCAAAAGAAATGCAAACAGACAAAATTCAGAAGCTCAGACAGCAGAACTCTTGCTCGAGGACTGGCTTCTACTCATAATAACGAGAACTTTTATATTTATTAATAAATTCACGTTTGACATGTTAACGGCTAAATGATGAATGGATAAAGTCTGCATGTTATTACCTATATGTAGAGCAATAATGACCCATTTCTACGAGACATTAAATTGATTAATCAAAATTTATTGACAAATTCCTGTAAAGCCTGAAGGAGACAGAACATGGGGATGTGGTGTTTTCCCAAATGAATAATTATATTGGTGTTGTCAACACTTCAAATAAGAGCCCTTATGTTTTTTTTTGTTTGTTTGTTTTCCTCAGTAAAGGAGACAAACTGTTGCAGATAAACGACACTGACCTGCAGGATTTCTCACCTGAACAGCTGGCACAGATGTTGGCCGAGGGCAACCCAAAGTTGGTGAGTCAAAAGGGCCGAGCAGGATATCCGTGACATTTTATGCATGAAACTGTGCCTCATTATTTCTAAAATTTTTCACATACTGCGGTTAAGGTTTCCCCAGACTGAATCAGTGGCTGTAGGAGTCACATGTAAAAAATACCCCACCTTTGAATCTTTTTGTTTCATGAAAGGGCAGATTTGATTGTGTTAGTTATTGGAATGAATGGAAAACAACTAGGTGAGCTTTAACTGCTCATGTTTGGATTAGAGTAAAAAAAAAAAAAAAAACTATAATCATTTGCATGGGAGAAATAGAAACAAAACAAGAGTTGAAATATTAACCAGAGACAGGGCATACATTGTAACAGCAGTTGTGTATTTACTACTTTAAAGTAGACGCGCGTAGCCTCAGGCACAAATAGACACAGACCTGAGTTTAAACTCACATCCACGTCTGCCCACCAATCATTCTGATCCTCAGACCGTGCACAAGTCCACCAGGGAGAAGGAGCACACTGCACAGGCCTTCCCAGCTGAGGACAACCTCTATCCCTTCTCAAAAGAGTCCATGCTACTCAGTTTCAGCATGATGATGAGGAGGAACAAAGACCTGGAGGAGAACGGAGTGGAGCAGGAGGGGGCAGGAAGAGAGGATACGGGAATGGAGAAGGATGTCTGCAAAGATGAAAATGAGAATGGCGGAGAATATGTCATCGTTTCCATGAAGAAAACCAAGATCTCTATGTTGAGATCGAGGGGCTGCAAAGAGGGCAGCTCCTGTCAGGGCTGTCGTGGGACAGGATGCACTTTAAATGATGTTGTTGTGATGGCAGAGTCCAGAAACGTGATGCTCGGTGAGCCGGTGGGGAATCACTCTCTTCTTTTGCCACAGCTAATAATCCTTATTATCTGTTTAGTTAGGGGCGGCACAGTGGTGCAGTGGTTAGCACTGTCGCCTCACAGCAAGAACGTCCTGGGTTCAATTCTGGGTCAGGACGTTTCTGTGTGGAGTTTGCATGTTCTCCCTGTGTCTGCGTGGGTTTTCTCCGCGTACTCCGGCTTCCTCCCACATTCCAAACACATGCAAATCTGGGGCTTTGTTGGTTAATTGGTCACTCTAAATTGCCCGTAGGTGTGAATGTGATTGTGGATGGTTGTTTGTCTCTATATGTCAGCCCTGCGATGAACTGGCGACTCGTCCAGGGTGTACCCCGCCTTCGCCCCAAGATGCTGAGATAGGCTCCAGCCCCCCCCCGCGACATGTATGATCCCTAACAGGATAAGCGGTAGAAAATGAATGAATGAATGAATCTGTTTAGTTAGTTAGTTAGGATAGTTAGTTTAGGTTTCACAAATTTCAAAAATGTATGCATTTATAAAAATACAACATCACAGTGATGTAAGATGTGGTTTGGTGAAATTATATTGATCAGTAAAAATGTACTTGCAAATTTGATTTTATAATGCCACTGTCCAGGCTGCCTTCGAATTTTAAGTTCACAGAACTTTATACGTTTTGCTAAATGTATAGCGCACCTTATTTTTTTCTATAGAAAGAGGATATCAATTTAACGAACAGAGGTTTTTGTTGTTCCCTGTGTCAAGTTTCACGAGGAAGTGAGAGTTTCAGACTGGAGAAGCCTTTGAACGTTGCAATTGAACATGTAGCCTCTCGCCAATACCTGAGAGGTCTCTGTTCTCAAGAAACCCTCTATGCTTCGCCAAATCCAGGTGTGTCATCCAGAGCAACATGCAACACAATGGCATGCTCACATGAATAACTTACATGGATGCAATCACAGTTGGTTTTTGTAATTCCAGAAACTCCTTTTAAAAGATTCTTTGTTATGTCATTTTATTCTGATTTTTTTGTATTCAGAGAAAATGACCGTCTACCTCTACAAGTCAAACAATACGGAGGGGAATTTCAGAGGTATGCCCGTTGTCCTAAACTTTTCCGAGACCAACTGCTTCCTCAGGTGCTGCAAGAAAGAGGAGAAGGTGCTCCTGCAGGTGGAGGTACGTTTTGCTGACCGAGTATAGGTTTCACGTCCTGGTGTAAGATTTAAGATGCCTCAAACTGCTTCATACACATCTATAAATAAGGTAATGGAATTCTAAAAAATTGTCACTATGTTTGTGTAATTATAGCAAATCAATACCTGTTTTTCAGACTTTTTACTAACTGGAATGTAGTCAACTCGAATGTAACATCATTCCTAGCACCCCATTTTTTGATGTAAATGAAAAACACCATCATTTCCAGATCGTCAAATACAGAAAATCTCGATTGCCCAGCTCATTGTTAAATGACGTTTTTTAAACTTAGTTTATTGTTGCATACAACACATAACATTCAACAGCAACAAAACAGCTTCATGTGCCCTACCAGAATACAAATACCATTCAGGAATAGTTCAAGGAACATGACAAAGAGCCCAAGGCTTTGACCGGATCTTCAAAGACCCCGGGAATCATAGATAGAAGAGAATCCCCACTGGGGCTTCTGGAGAGGTCCCGTCTCCATGTCCTGATGGATCACTGATGTTTTAGGGATATGATAGACTGCAGGGGGTTTTAATGGTATGACTGATCAGCCTGCAGACAGCCATGCTTATAATTAATTATTAATACTGTATACATCAGTTCAGACCAAAGTTGTAGATAGACATCCATCATCCTTACTGTTGATTCTAAAAAAGGAAAAGCTGTGTGAAATGGATATATGTGCTTTCAGTGAGGGTTTAACAAGTTGATTATTATAACTGTGCACGTAAACAGAGAAATGTTCGAACTGGATAATGAACACTCTACTGTGCTGTCCACGCCTTCATGTGTTTGTAGACATGCGAAAAGCAGAGGCTGCAGCAAATCTCCAAGAGCGACGACAGTGCCCTGTCGTTCGTCTTCTACATGAAAGCCGACCGATTAAAGCACCGCAAATTTGAGTCAGCGCTGCATCTTGGCTGGTTCATCCAAATCGTCAACACAGACTCTGTGAAAATGGCGACCTTGGATCAACAGGACCATACGTTCTTCTTCATTTTCAGATCTCAGTCAGTTTAACATGTAAGAGTATTGAGAATTTTAGGGGAGCTCTTTATTTTGAAACACCTGGTCCAGTGACAGGAAGTAATGCATAAAATTCTGCTAATGCAGAAGTGCGTACATATGTATCATATAACCACGTTTAATTCAGTGTGTATTTGTGTAGTCCAGACTTAACGTCAGGTTCACAACTTACTTGTTTAGACCAGTTTAACCCAACTGTTGAAGCTTTTGCAGAAAAACAGTAGCTCTTCTGATACTAAAGATTTTATTGTTTTTTTGGTAAGATTATCTCCACAATATTTTGAACACAAGACCCATGATGGGGCAGCTGTCTTCCTCGTACATTTTCTTCATTGCAGAAGATTTTTCATGAAAGGCACAAATTATCAAGTTATTCAGTGCATGTCTTCCAGTCATATGGTCATATGCACCATCTGCTCTGGATGCTCCATGACGTCGGCTTCAGGAGAAACTGCAATGGTGCTTTTCCCGTCTCCGTGTCTGATCAATTATTGAATGCAATTCCATGCATATGATATTTTTTTACAATTTTATAGTGCTTTTGAGATTTGCCTTTGTGAACGCCAACTGAACCAACTGAAAAATGAAACAACTCACAACTGGTGCAGACCAGTTGTGAGTTAAAAGCATGTCTATTTAGTCTATTATACAACCTTCATTACAAATATATAAAATAAATGTCAACTTCTCCTCCACACACATTCTTAAGTAGGTACAAATACTCTGTGATGATTATTAATTTATGTAATATTTTGGTGTAATGTATTAATGTTTTTTTTCCCAATAAAATGTTTTGAAAACACTGAAAAGGCTTCAGAACAGAACAGATCTACTTTTTCTCCCTTACAGAGAAATTCTGGCACAATTAACCGCAGGCCTTGCGCCCCACAACTTGTGCTAGACTCATGTCCCTTTTCTATTGGATGGTACCTCGCCTCATCTCTACTTGCCTTTTTTCAGGTTTCCTCTGGGAAAATTTGGTATCTGGTCCTTAGTATGATTTTTAGTACGTCTTTGGCTGAGGTTCTACGCGAGCTTATGCAATGCTAAACATAAACCATTGCAGACCACTGATTGGTAGGTACCCTTTGAGCTTAAGCGTCATCATCTGATCACTGAAGTAACATTGTTTCACACTCTCCTGTTTGCTTCAGCAGGCCGTCGTCTTGCTGCCTTTAGCCTCCCCTCAAAGAAAATTAATCCTTGCTATGACAAACAGCTACATATTATATCAATTACTGATATTAACACACATGCAGTCTGGAGGTGGATGATGTGATAACCAAGCGTGAACTGTTGACCTGGTGCAAGTAATTGAATGTTTCTTATACAATAAAAAATAACAACTTTCAAATCGGTTAAAATTTTAAACCTATTAGATGTATGTAAACCTAAGGGTTTCTGGCCTGATGCTCATAATCTTACATGTGTCAGGGTCCGCTAGTATCAAGTGTCTGTCTGTTAGGGTCATTCAGTGTTTCGCACTCTTATTTTGAGAATCCGTTGTGTCTATTCCCCGTCTCCTGTCTAGTCTTGTCCCTCAGGTGTGTGTGATTACTTCTTCTCCCTAATTTTTCCCACCTGTGACTAATTGTCTACCTCTCCCTCGTGTATTTAATCCCCGTGTTCCCTTCCTCCTGTGCCACATTGTCTTGTCTTCTTAGTGAGCAGTCCAGCGTATATTCCTTGTGAGTTCCTTGTGTTTGATCATCGTTCCGTGTTTCATTTACCGAGTTTGGCTAATCCTTGCCTGTATCTTAGTTGCCTAGTTTTGATTTCCTGGTTTAGATCTTGTTTATCAAAAAAACTACTGATTTAGAAAGCCCCCTGTGTGACTCTGTATTATTGGATCCTCTGTACCCCGAACCTGATAACATGTTTGAGTCTTTGAGTCAGATTCTGCTGTGCACCAAAATGGGGAACTAGAAGACATGTATGATCTAAGATTTTTTTTTTTTTTTGAACAATATCTGTGACAATGTGACACTGTGCTAAAATCTTGATGGTCAAACAAGCTTACCTGCTTACTGGCTACTTGTCGGTAGCACCATTTGCAAATTTGACAACTGGCTTCCATATTTATGATGTAAAAAAAACTTACTTGCCTGTTTTACAGTCTCATCTTTTTTAGGAGGTGCAAAGAGGAATGTGAAAACACTTTTCTTTAGTGAAAAAGTAAAAACAAATAAAAATCAGTATGTCACATCACATTTTTGGAGATGTACTGTAAACAGAAGAAATACACAGTTTTTGACACGGTGGCAGTCATTTATTTAAAACGGTCTCATGTACATTATTTAGAGCTTTGTGAGCAAAGTGACATAAGCTATAAACACTCAAACGTCTTAACACAAACATGGTTCTTCCTGAATGTCTTGTTGGTGATGTTCCATACTGGAAAGACGCACTGATTTAATTAAAATCTTAGTTCGTACACACATCTAAGATGTGTTTTGGTAGTTAAATAAAACAGTGTGTCAAATAGTTGTACAAAAATGCCTGACCATTTTACAGAATATTAAATATAATATAACGGATGCAGTAATAGTTTGATCAACTGCACTAAAATATTTTCATTTTTGTACACTCTAAAAGCGTACTGAAATAAACTTTGGAACTACTACCGTTCTGTCACAATTTCAAGTTTTATGAAAATGTTTTGTCTGTACCTGGCGGTGTGCCTTGATGTCTGTACTTTTACTGTGACACACTAATACTGATTAATAATTATAAATGGGTATTACAACTTAAATATGATTAACTGCACCTAACTGTCACTGTGCTATTTTGGGACACCATGAAATTGCGATATTTGTATTTTTGATTTCATTTATTGTATACTATGGACGATCGATGTACAGTGATGTGTCTAAATAACAGGAAAGTATACTTAATCAAAAGTAGTTTAGTATATGTTAAGTTGTAATACTTACCACCTCTTACTGTACTAAATGAGCAGTAAATGTATTGTATATTCACATGAAAGTATACTTATTAATATATGACAATTAGCCTGAGTTCAATTAAGCATACTTTTTAACAAAGGTATTCACTATACAACTGTCTGTAAGGAAAAAAAGCATACATAACCTACACACACACACACACGCACACATATATATATATACATTTAACAGTCAATTTGATGTTTGATGAGTGGCCTACAGCATCTTCACTATATGATACTATGAGTTTACTGTACACTGTCACTCTGTTCTTCAGTGACCGCCATGGACTCAGAACACAGTCTGTTTACCATCAATGTCCTCCTCAAAACTTTTGTTAGATACTCCAATGGAGTCATCATCATAGGGATTGTCCAGTGCAGATGTGTGTGTAGATTTCCTGCAAACGCATAAAGAACACAACATTTCTCTAAGATGTGCACATAATTGGTCTAATGTGGCGGAAACAGGAGCCTGATTGGAAAGCAAACTCACTTTTTGCGCTCTCTGACGCCGGAGATGATGAGGTAGATGCCCGCTACTCCTACGATTCCCATGACAACCCCAAATACCACCAGCCACACCTCCACTGGCTGCTGCACGGGAGGTTCCAGGGTTGGCAGGATGCCCTCGAACTCCAACGTTGCGTCATCCAACTGGAACGCATCGTTGATTCGACCTCGACTTAACCTGAGATCAATTTGAAATGTATTAATTACCGTTTAAAGTCTCTACAGAAATTACACACAGAGTTAATTAAATCAAATTTAGCCAGAAGCAATTTAGCTACAATTTATATGTTTGTTTATATATTGGTACTCTGTAAGCTTTGACTGGGAGTCTGCAGTTCTGTGACACTGTGCCCTGAGCTAAAATGGGATAAAAGTGCTCAAAGCTTCACCACACAGGACATAAAAGAGAGAGGGAAATAACTATAAATAAAAAACACTTAAATAAATAAATTAATAAATAACTTCTGGAATAGACCAAGATCATAGTGATATACACATATCGCTATAGCTTGTTCAGCTAAGTGATAGCAGCCAGAGCAAAGCTACTTTTGTACTTTTTTGTTCTGCATCTTGGAACAAAAAGCCCAATCCAGAGTCATTTATGATACTGGTAGCCATCCGCTGTAACTGTCTGGTTTACAGGGATGCTGGGTAAAGCTGTGAGTCACCCATCAGTCCAACAGACCGTTTAACTATTTTGTTGAACTATTTCTCTCTTTTAAAAATGTGTGACCAAACCATGACTCCAGAGAGAAGGACAGTGCTGTTGTTTGGTTGTTTTTCTAGCGAGAATATGCAAAACTAGTGGATGAACTGTAACGGAACTTTGTGAGAGGATGGAGAATGGATCTTTACGTTTTAGACTGGATCCTGATAAAAGGGAGGATTCAGGAATGTTATATTAAGAGGACTGTTGGGGCTTAGGAGTGTTTGAAGAAAATTTCATGGCATCCAATTGCTGTCAAGATGTTTTAGTCTGGAACAAAAAACAAACAACCAACAGAGCAGCATTGCTTTGCCTAGAACTAACATGATCAGAAATCCTTCAAGCTTGTGAATTACAGGTGCTTTGGAAATCTAGTAACAGGAGTGGACAAACAAAACAAGCATTTTGCCCTTCGTGTTTTGAAAGACATTGAACGTAATCAAAGCTACCAGTGCTCATGTTTATGAGTGAAGCCTGTGCCTCACCGTATGGCAGCCACCACATCATCCATTGGAATAAACACAGAGGGAGTGTTTGGGTTGGTCACCAAAATGTAGAAGGAAATCCTGGGAGTCTCTTTGTACGTGAGGACGTCCTCCGCTCTGCACGCGAAAACCACAAAAGCTCTCACACAAAGGTTGCAACCAAAGTCAATCAGAGGGAAACAAAGCAGACCAGTGTGGAAGCTGATACTAACGTGAACGGGAGGGTCTCATTCTTTTGGCTGTAGTACTGCCTCAAAGCATATGCAATGTTCGCCCTGAACAGGTAGAGCTCATTGGCGTTCCAGGAATACTGAAACATGTCGTAATCAATTAATATTTGGTATCAAACACAATGCAATTCACTTCAAAAGGGCAAGGTGTAGCCGAATACCACGATTCTTATATAAGTAATATAATTAGGAAGATTAATACTCACAGCGTTATCGCCCATGGAAGCCTTCAAACTTATTCTCACTTTGATGGCATTCTCAGAATCTGTAAAAAAAAAAAAAAAAAAAGGACAAGTCAGAAAATCATGAAGTACAACATTTCTTGTTTCCTGACTTCCATATTTCATCAGATCTTCTCCGAACATTTGGCTGAACCCAAAGAACTGGAATTAGTTTTTTTGGTTATCATATACCTAAATAACGGTAAGTAAAATGCTCATGTATAGTGTATGTTTAAATACAAGGATTCAAAAGACAAGAAGATGGCTAAACAAGAGATGGCAAAAGCCTCAGTCACTTTAAGAGTTAAGCTTTAAAAAGCTTTGGCTGTGGAACGGTTGGAAGGGCCCTTCCCACAAATCCAAGGTTGTAATGTTTTAAAGGCTCAATATCTCTGTTACGTAACCCAACGCTAGACCTCAGCAAGCTTTATAAGTGATTGTTTAACTCCTTAAATCCATTCTAAATTCTAAACAGGTGTGACAAAGCCAGGATTGGGATAAAGTGAAGTTTTCTATAGAAACCTTTAACAAGTCTCGCTGTTGAGTTCTGAACTTGCTGGAGGAGTACGTGAATACCAAATAATGTAGACTTCTCATTGCTTTCATCATTAATACTGTCACACACAGATGTTCAAGGATATGTACTGTAGCTGGCATGTTAAAACACTTTAACTAAAGTCTCACTACTGTATGTGGCCAGTAACAAAGCACTTTTGATTTGGATTTGGATTTTGGCTTCTCATTCATGAAACTTGGGGTAAGATCCCCTCCTGCTGCAACAGGCATAAATCACACATGTTCTCTTTAGGAAACGTACTTTCTAGTAAATGTGGTTTGATTGTGTAAACCTTTGAGGTAAGTCTTTGTTTCTTCTGCTTCCTTAAAAATTATTTTGGGGAAGTGAATGACATGATTGTGTACTTATAGCTGCTCTCGTCCTGGACATTGCCCAACCCAGTTTTAACTGTGTTTCAGTGGACTCATGCACTACCTGCACCCAATATGGCAATTATAAGTACAATCTTGCTGGTTAAGAGATTAAAGAAGCTGATTACCCAAATGTCTGATCTTCAATGTTTGTCTCTTTTATACTCACATGGATCTGTATCTGTCCTCCAGCCTAAAGTCCTGTTGTGTTTTATGTTTTCCTCCTTCAGCCAGTCATAAAGTTTTTGGAAATAATCCAACAGGGGGCGGGCATTCATTCTAACGTCACCGGAGATCGTTTGCAAGGCCTTGGTCCAGGACTGAGATCTTCCCAGTTCTAACATGGCCCTGACAGAGAACACAATGCTTATAAGTTACTCTCATATTTATGCATGTACTGCAATCGGGTAGTACAATATGGTTCGACTTTTGACATCCAAACGTTACGATGGACGTTCGTTACCTCAGCTTGCCTCCTGCTGCTTTGGAACCAGTAATGTCACACGTGGACAAAGAACCATTATGACCAGCGGCGTCGCAGAGCGCCTTCTGGAACTGAAACTGGTAAATGGTTCTTGTGAAGTACCTGCAGTCACAACCAAGGACAAACAGACGTACATGATGTCATACAGCATCAATGGGAAAACTGTAATATTGATATATGCCAAAATCTCTGGAAAGACCTCAATTCCCCCTTTTTTTTTGGAACTGCTAATTCTGCCTACACATTCAATTTCAAGTACGTTATTTGTCATTATAATAATCCAGACAATGCTGCTATAGAACATTATCAGCGTAAGTCATCTTGGCTATTATTATCTTCACAATTTTTGTGATGATTTCTTTATTCACGAACACAAAATTGTTACATGTCTCCTAAATGTTTCTGAGTTGCTTTGAAACTTGTTTATTATATTTGATCATTTGCATATATGTTTTTT
>KV751315.1:14174605-14195185 GCA_001698575.1 Mola mola | reverse complement strand
TATTACAAAAATTCTAATTAATTCTAAATTTGAGACGACGGGTTTGGGCTCGGGAGCAGCAAGCAAACTCAACACCAGCTCTTCTCTCTATATCGTGATCGCCCTCTGGTGATGGGCTGCAGTACTGGTCATCCACCCTTCCTCCTGAGGGAACTCAGGTAGAACTTGGGCTAAACTAAACAGGATTTTGTTTGATTCGGTTAGTTCTTAGAACGCTGATGTTTCTTTAAATGCTCGTTTGTCTGATCAGTTTGGTTTTAATAAGTTATTTGATGCAATATAAAAGGAGGTGAACTGTCATGTTTGACATCTCTGCTCGGTTGGGTTAGTTGGGTGGGCTGGTTCTTTGTCTCCAAACATCGGGCAGTGTTGGAACCCCCAGATGTTTTGACTTCTTTTTTGTACAGTGGTGGGATGTAGTGACGCTTTGTCTGTTTTTACCAATCTCGACACAAACAAACGCACCTACTCATCGGGTGAGATGGATTTTAAAATGAAAATGTTGGTCTGTAGCAAATATCTTCCATGGCAACACTGGTCTCTTCCTGGTATGCCATTAAAGTAAATTTAAATTTGAGATAGTATGGCCTGTGGGAGTTGGGGGGGGATTGCTCTATCTTGCTAGTCTGCATAGTAACAGGAGAGAGAGAGGGAGAGAGAGAGAGTGTGTTAGGCCTTCCTTAACCTTTCAGCTGAGTCAATGTCTTTCTCAGTCCCTCTGCCTCTCTTTCTCTTCTCATACATTTTTACTTGCTATGTTTTGTCCTACAAGTTGCATAAATTCCCTGGAACGCATCATGCTGTTGAAACAGTGTGTTGTGGACAAGATGGGAGCTAACAGTTGTCTGGAGCTAAATGTGTGTCTCTCACATTGCAGACACACACCAACTCCCACAGTGAAAGGAAAAAACAGAGACATGTTTGCCAAATTTATCTCGTGCAACTGGCCAGCAGACTTAATCTGTTCAGTGTGTGTTTCTGCGTGTGGCTCGGGGATCTGATTTCGACTGCACAGGGCAGGTTAGTGCGCAGGCACGTCTCGCCTGTCTCGCACCCAAGCCAAGGACGCACAACGCTCACGCCGAACGCATCAATTCCGACGTTTTCCAACGCCAATACGTGCGAGGTTCTATGTGCTCTTTCGTCTCCAGCCTCCACACAGCGTCTTCATTGGCTCTGCCTCCGTCTGTCTTTCCCTCCATCTTTGCATATCCGTGTCCATTCTCCTCCTTCTCCTCCGCTCCATCCATACCTCTTCCCTCACTGCCCTACTTTCCCCATCATCATCAGCATGGAGAGACTTCTGCCTCTTGACAGCATATTTAATGTTTAATGCACTTTGATTTCCACCCAGACACTTACAGGCCTGAGAGGAGAGGCGAGGAGAAAGAAAGTTTGATAACAGAGTGGAGAGGGAGGTTATGTGATAATGTGAAAGGAGAGGAGGAAGAAATGTAGAGATATTATAGAGATATTTCTGTTGACTTTGCTATTGAGAATATTGAATAACAGCCACATTGTGGTTTGAACCTGCCGACATGTGACTGAGCTAAATGCTAATGTCATCATGCTATCACACCGCTACCACACTGACGGCTTTTGCTTGTTTGTGCTAAACACAAAACACAGGTTAGGCTGATGGGAATGCCATTATTTCCGCAGGTTTATGGAACTGTAGAGGATTGCGGCATTGCAAGTTATAAAACTAAAAGCTACAGGTGATGGATGGCCACGGACCATGATAGACAAACTTTTATATGTTAGCTTCTCGCTGCCTATTACCGTTTACAAATTCATAATGCAGAGTAACAGCTGACAGTGTTTTTAGTTTGAGGTGTCCTTTCAGCACTTTCACAGACATCTCGTTTGATATTCTCAGTAGGGAAATGGTTTTTGGGCTGCAGGATGTTTTTTGAATAGCCTAACAGAGAGTGGCCACTTAGGCAAACTGGGACCTGCTGGATCCAGCTAAACACTCAGCAATGGCTCCACAGTGAGTGACTTTGGTTGCTGACAGTGTTGCCTCCAAAACCCGGTGTTTAAACCATGAGTATCCTGTGCAATGTTCAAGGCAACATAAGATTTAGAGATATTTCTTGTGCCTTTTGATCTCAAGGTGAATCTAAGTATTTATATGATGTTTATAGGGGATCAGAGTCCATAGAAACAATGTTTGTGCTGTATGTGGTGCAATTTTGTGTGGCATCGAGCATAAAGGAGATACAGAGGAATTATGCCAAGACTACATCATAGAATATGGTGACCATATGTCCACATATGTTAACAGAGAAACATGTGGGCAGGTCGCGTGAGAGGGATGTGATGGTCTTTCGTGTGCAGAAATCCAAACACTTTCTTGGTAATATGCACACAAGAAAACACAGCACCGAGCTACATTTCTGACAACACACGGAGTTTATTTTATCAAGCTCCTTGGAGTTTTCTTATGTCACACAGCAAGCATAAACACAATTGCACATGAAAATGACCGCGTGCACACAAGAGCTAAGTACGCACACACACACACACACACACACACACACACAACCGGCTGAACTCTTTCAAGCCTCTCGCGGTATCATTTGAAATTCTGCTTTAAGTGCCCCTGTCTCTGCTGCTGCTGCATCCTGCAATGAAACATGCATGCAGAACGCCTCGGTCTGTACATCACAGCGCTCGGCCGGCTGGATGACTGGCATGCTCGCTTTCTGGATACGATTCCTCGTCTGAGCGAGCCGGCCTCTGGCTTATTCATGTCGCTGTAATTCAGCAGTTATGCCAGAAGTAAACAAGACTGCTTCGAATTATGGCTCATATCAACAAGGATTAAATATTGGCTCTCAAACGCAGAGTAAAACAAACAGTTTCTTGTATTGTCTAAACGATACACATACGTAGTCGTGCCTTACAGATGGGTTTGTTATGATTTAAATGTTGATCTATACCTTGACTAACTCTTAACTGTTCTTCATATATGAATGTGTCGATCAGGTCTACCAGCGAGTGATGCAATTTTAGTTATTCAATCAAATACATTTAAATAGTCCTTTATAGGACAATCGGAAATCTACTTTACACAATTGTTTGTTTTTCATAAACACCAGAAAGGGGTTGAACAAAGTGCCCCTTCGGCAACTAACTGATCCTGTCTGGGGAGCGCCATCATTGACAGGAAGCCAAAACTTCCATTTTATTCAGTATTTTTACTGTTATTGGGTCAAAAGCACACAGGTGTTTTACTGCAACCATCTACTACATGTTACCAGACACTTGCATAAAAAATATCAATGCTATCAGATAGCAAAATCTTGCATTTTTCCAATATGGCGTTGTGACATATCAGGTATAATCTTATCAAGCTGCTGTTTTCTTCTCATCAGTTTGATTTTAATTTGTTACTTGATGCTATTAAAATGATGTGAAACATCTGTTTACAATTGGGGGAGTGGATACACGGTTGGGAACTTGTAACTGAGGCTTCATGAACAGTTTGTGACGTTCTTTACATCTAAGCTTTACTTGATGTTGGCAGACTTGACAAAAAAATACACAGCAGCAAGACTTTTGTTTCCCGGTAAAACTTGACATTGCAGCTCAGCTCGTTGTGCCTTTTCTGCGGCTCTGTGTGTGTCCGTGTGTGTGTGTGTGTGTTTATGCACATTTGTATGTCCTCCTGTGAAATGCTAAACTGAACTGTCCTGAACTGCTGTCATCTCTGTCTGGAGACCCCATAATCATCACTATTCCCCCTAAAACCTTTGACAGATGGCTGGGGACCAAGAAAAGAAAAATACGAACTCTCAGCAACCTCTCTGGGTCAGTTTGTGCGTGGGTACGAGCGCATTTGTGTGTGTGCCCGTCACTGTCTGTGCACTGAGTACATTTCTCTGTAATCTAGTGAATCCAAGAGCACAGCAGTGCTCAATGCAGTCATTCCACAAGAACTAATGAGTAACTGATGAGTAACATTCCTTCTTGTGTGAGACGCAACAATCATTTTCAATTGCCTGTTTCAGAGGAACACAGACGTTTACCCTAAGAAGTAGGCCATGTTTCAGCTGGGTTTGTTTGTTTATTTGTTTGTAATCCAAAATTCGGATGAAATTCTCTAGATCCAGGACATTTTTCAAAGGAGAAGCAATGGGGAAATTGTGAGGCAACTAAAAGGTTGCGGACGTCAATATGAAGTGGCATATTGACACCATCACAATTATAACACAAACTTTGTGCTCTGAGTAAAATTTGCAGGTCTGCTAACATGCGGGAGGGGTTGTTTGGCCTTGGTGGAGGTCTGCGCTCCTCCTAATTTAAAATAAAAGGGTCGTTAATGGTTTGCAACAAGACATAGTGAAACATACAGAAGGCTGCCTGTCTTGTTATCATTATAAATACACCAATAAGCCCCAAGATCAAAACAGGTGATCATATCCTTAATATACATTGTTCTGCTAGGACACTTGCCCCCTTAAATCAAAAATACTTTTCAGGAATGGATGAGGATTATGACAAAGAGCTGAGTCATGGCTTTGACTTGGCCTCCAAACTCACCAGATCCCAATTCAATCACACAATCAAAAACTAAAACTGTTGAGTGAGAAGGACAATTTCTAACTTTGCAATGTGAGGTACAGCATGATATGAGTCATAATAATATCAGTCTTTCAGAATTAAAAATGGTACATCACTGGACTCTTGGTTGGACCAGATAGGAAAGTGGCTCAGGTCAAGTATGTCAAATTACTACATCTGCATACGTCGTTACGTAGCGACAACGTGACTGCAACTTTACTGACTTTGTGGCTTATTTGGAGTCTTTGTTCCTATTTGGCACGCTCACATTTGTGGATTTAATTACGCATAAATTATACAATGCAGCAACTGATTTTTTTTGCGGAGACAGCAGGGGACGAGGGAGGCATTCAGTTAGATTGTCATGTCCGCGTTGCGTACGTGTGCTCGTGCAGGAGCAACGGAACCGTGCATCGACCTCCTCCAACTGCGCCAGGGCCAAGGAAGTGTACCGCGCTTCCGCATGGCACAAGAGCGCTCACGCTAGTAAAACAAACTGTACTTTGTGAGTCAAACTTACCTGGGCCTGGTACGGCTGGCCTAGTGTCAGTGGACTCGGTCAGAACTTGAACAATTCATTAGTTGGGAAAATGACTTTGATATGATAGTTACAGACTAGGGCTGCACAATATATTTCATAAGTAATGACTGTAATGTGCCCATGAGAAAAGCCACAGTGCGTGTCCTGCCATGTCAGGAAGTCTTATGAACTCAAACACACCATGCACATTCTTTATTGTTTATACAAAAGGAAAACTCACTAGGTTCTCATTTTGCATGAAAAATTTACAAGAAAAAGAAATTCTAGACTGCATGTAAATAACACATTTCTACATAAAAGTTAATCTTGTAAAGTATTCCCAGGAATATTTTAATATTGCATATCGAGCAGCCCCAGACGCAACCGTCTGTGAACCACAGTAAAAGTTTTTCACAGTTCAAACCAATTAATTTACAAAATCACCGTCAAATGATGGCTTACAAATAATTAATTTCAGCTGTCTACAAAACTTTTCTTTGTATAAACCTCATGTGTGAGTGGAGATTTATTAACAGTAGTTTGGAGAGGATAAAAAACAGGCACATTTCCTTCTCTTCCTCTCTTTTGCTCGCAGTCAGTGATTTCCTCTCGGCATCACAAGAAAGTCCCACGCTGAGGCTCTCACAGACAGACGTTTTTGTACTTAGCAGGGGTGCAGTTGGCAAAGAGCAGTCATGTTAAAACAGAGATCAAAAGGGAGATGCAGAAGAGACTGAAGAAAATAGGAATATGTGGAGAAACGCAGTTCACGGCGACTGAATACAAAATAAAGACCACTGAGGCACATTCATTTTACAAAGATGAACCCAAGTCGTTTTGACGAGCCCTCGAAACTTAACACTGATTATGTCCTTTGTTTAGTTGGTCTTTTTTTCTTTATGCCGGATTAGTTAAATTCACATATAGTGGAATTAGTTATTTTAGATCGTGATTGATCTTGAAGAAATCTTTGTTCAGGCAAATCAAAGAGTTTTGCATTATTTATTGTCCTCTTTCTTCTAATCCCAGACATCCCCATTACCAAATGTAATATGCACACATATTGAATACCCATACATGAGATATATGTACATATGATGTCTGATCTAACATTTATGTATATATATATATGTATATATCCTCACATGATCTATGTTGTATTAATGGACTTGCTTATATGAATTAAAATGTCATTGATATAAACAGTCACATTTAAACCCATATAAAATTCATTATAAAGGTATTTGGCATATATGTACACACACATATTTTTACTATGAGTGTTTCATGTATGTTTTAAATCTACATCTTCATATATCAAGAGAATGAAAATATGTCATATTAATTTATCACCCTATATATAACATACATAGCAATATCAGTCTTGATACAGGGACATATAAGTGCATAACTATACAGGTCATGTCTTTGTCCGCACTATTAGCACCTATAAACTGATGTAGCTAACTAGACAGCTATGCTACTGGGATGGATTCCTTTACATATTTCTTCTTCGGACGGCTTGGTAAATAATGTTATAGCTAGCATCATAATGCTTAACGCTAATGTTAATGCTGCACTATTTTCATTTTCTCCTGGCTTAAACTGATAAAATAGGCTAGTTCAAGTCTGGTTGGCATTTCACGCAGAGAAATGATTTAGAATGCGCAATTACATAAATCAGGTTAAATTTGCACCTTCAGGTTTGTCAGACATGCCTGTTCCTCCGTGTGCTCGGCAGGGCTTATACTTCCCCGATAACCGAACTGTCAGGCGTTGTTGCGTAGTATTAGCAGATGACAAAAATAGGATGGGAAGCCAATTATATCAATAATGTTGCGACCACGAGCTTGAACAGGTTTCCGATTATAGACTGCAGAGATTACGAGTATCAACCGGGGATTTGGGGGCAAAAGGTTGGAGAACTGAGATGATTTTCAACGGACGAGCTTTTGGACGGTCTTAGTAAACTCTGGACGTAAGATGGAAACAGATGGAGTCATGAAAAGCTTAGGAGAGGTTGTCTGCTGCTTGTTTTAAAGACTGAGCTGCTCTTAAGGAGTTCCTCAGAAACAGATTGTCTTTGGTAAGAACCTTAGTGCACCGTAAAGAAGAGCCAACCTAATTGGACTACTAGAAACCCCTGTCTTAAACGTCAGCGTACCTGCCACAGTCCAGAGCAGATTTTCGACGACGCTAAAGTAAGTGAGTATGCCAGATTTAACAGAATTTGTTTCTTTCAAATTAGATATAAAGATATGCCGGTTACGAGAAACTTGCAATCAGTTGTAGTCAATGACTGATAGTGTATTAAGGCGAGGTAAATTAATCCAATTTCACAGCAGGGTGGTGAGAGGTGAGGACAGCCGAGCCAAGGCGGCTCTAATTGGCCATATATCTGTCTCCATCTACAGTATCAGTGAGCCTACCATAGCCAATTTCTTCTGCATCACACAAAAACGTGCATTTATACTCACAAAAAACATTTTTTGGGGGGGTTTTTCACAAACATGCACTCAAAAATACTGATGTTAGGATGAAGTGACATAAACATAACGGTGTCAGGTCAGTCCCCTGTGCGGGCTTTGTGTAGCACTCGACTGGCTCACTCATGTACCGCTGGATGACAGGTCAGAGATGTGTTAGCGGGACGTTGCAGGCCACCGCAGATGTTCCATGGAGGGGTGAGGAGGGGTCGCAGTTTCCTGTTTTGGAAGTCGTTTTGTGGGAACGTCATGGGTGCTTCAGAGAAGATGGGTTGTATTTTAAATGCAGAGAGCCTTTAAACACCAAGTTGTTTTTAGCTTTTTTATGAAAACCACTAAAGAATAGCCTAAAATAGCTTTTCCTGACTTGTTTGGTTGTAAAAAAAAAAAAACATTTCTAACTAAAGCTGGCTAAACACTGGTCAGTTTTAGGCCTGATTTGGGGCTGATTAAGCTGCCAGCAAACACGGGGCGTGGCCCGATCCGTTGCTTTGTCCAAATAATCCTCAAGTGTGTGGCGATCCAGTCAAAGCTCCTGGAAATTAAATCATAAGAATAAAACATGGGAGGACTTTTTATTCCATATCGATCCTGAGCAGAACACCAGTGTTTGAGCCATATATACTGTAATTGCAGTCAATTTCAAAGCTGTCTAGACATCTAACTCCAGCCCGCAATGTCAAGTTTATGGTGGCACATAATCGTGGAACATTTGTACCAAATTTATTAGATGTTCTTCTCGGAAGGATACAAATAAAAGCTGTTTGCACAGAACTAATGCTGTAGATACAACATGTGTGAAATAATTAAGTGTCCTGATAGATGCAGCTCCCATTCTATGATCTAATAATTATCACCACACAGTTGAATAATTACAGTAGCAAGAAATTACAATTAACCGACTGTGTGACTCACTTTCCTGTACTATTTTATGTGTGTGTGTGTGTGTGTGTGTGTGTGTGTGTGTGTGTGTGTGTGTGTGTTGCCCATCAGATTAATCCACAGAGGCCAAATCCCTACAGATGACATGTGATAGCAGATTAATAGCCTAACATATTAAAGTCACAATCCCTATTATTCCCCCCTTCTATCAGTGCTTAATCAGTTAGTATCCAACAGCGTCTTTTCACCATTCAGATCCCCTGTGGCACCTTTGGAATAATCTAAAGCTAATCACAGTAAATTGTCACATGGCTCATTGTTATTTACAATTGTTCTCGAGTTTAAGGCATCATGTAACTCAGTGTGCATGTAACATTAAGGAAAATTTAAGCTTTGTATATGTATATGTATTTTATATTTCCACCGATATGGTGAAATTTTAATCTAGAAAACCTTTTAAATGCATTTTTGGAGGAAACTGTCCTCTAAAGTATAAAAAAAACCCATACTAACATAAAGTTATTTACATGCTGAAAAGAAAAGGAAAGTAACAAGATTATTGGGTGAGTTTGCTGATTCTATTCCTGCAGTATTCCTTTCTGAGATATAGATTAAGAGCAAGGAAGTGTGTAATAAAAAGCTGCTTAGAGTTGGTATATGGATATACCATATACACCTACAGCAATGTTAGCCAATAAAGCGGCCTAATTACAGCAGTCGACTTATACATCTGGCGTGTTTTCTGCCACAGTAACATACATGATTTAATGGCGAAGCATCTATAGCACTTTAGACCACACACCATATTTTTATGCTCGGCTATGATTGGCTACAATACTGTAAATGTATTTTTAGTGTCTATTGGTATTAGAGTAATAAAAATAGGTAAAATCTGCTTTGGGCAAAGTTTAAAGTGATTTTCATTTCTTCACTGGCTGATTGTGTCAAACCTAAAGGCACTATAATGTCTAAATATGTTGAATCATTTTTAAACTTAAATTTTAACAAAAGAGCTTAGAGTAATTTAGAGTGGAAAATGTCTACAGCTTTTCACTGTAACAATTAATTCCTGTTGGCTGAAATAGGCTGCGTGTTATTGGCTCTTTTTGCATAGGTGAAGATTGTGTTAGAGGAGTCAAAAGATGCACAAAAGATCCCTTTGTATGGAAAATGGAAATGAATGAATGAAGGGAACAAATCAAAATACTAGACTTTGACATTATAGGTTGCTGCTTAACTTTACTTTAAGCTTTTCTTCACTTTTTTTTGTGCCTAAAACAACCTAATGAAGTAATGCAATAAAAATCCTGGGTTTCAATTCCAATAAACCGAACTCACTGTCAAACATATTGTAGATGGGATTAACTGAGACATTTCATTACAAATAGTCTGGAAAGTTTTAATAACATTCGGTTTCAACGTTTTAATTGTGAGAAACATCTTTATTTAAGCTTAAAAGAGGGTCACTTTAATATAAAGTTATCAGTTAAGACGTGTAGGTAATCTTGCAATAGTTTTTTTTAAATAAAATGTATTTTTAGTTCACTTCTACTAATATGAATGTTGCACAAAATGGCATATTAATTAAACAAAGAGCTGACAACTTTATTGCTCGTCCTGCACCAGTATACGCATATCTAACGAGCGTTTCTGTGTGTTTGTGCCTGTCATTTTAACAAAATATCATCCTAAACCTTCTTATTTCATAAATAAACATGTTGGGAAAATATCTCCCACAACACAGCAAAGAACAGTGCTACTCTTATAAGTTGAGAGCAGTCTTGAGGCTGTCACTGGCCTTTTTGGTGTCAGTTAAATCTGGCGCCACCAAGGGTTTTTTTTCAGATTGTAATTAAAGCCTATGTTTCTATATTGTTGAGAGAAAAAAAATAGCGTACAGTAGTATTGACAAACTTGAGTTAAGCGTCTGCGTCCGGGCAAATCAAACCTTTAATCCATGCATGTTAAAGTGTAGCAGAGCCATATGGCTCGCTGCGGATCAGAAGCAGTGATCATGAGGATGATGCGACCCCGGCTGAACCTTTGTTACAGTGCATTTACGCCATCTGATGTTTCTGTCTGCAGCGCGGTTTCGGCCTGATAGCACCAATCTCACACAATGTCATCAACAATTTTGTCAAAAAAAAAATGGAATCTCTCGGTGGGCACGAGACCCTTTCTTCTGTGTGCACGCATGTATAAAAGATGTCGCACAAATAAAACTACAACACTGACGTACAAGCACGTACACACTCGAACCAGACAAACACACAGACGTACAAGTCCGTGACCACTGCTTGGATGTCCCACAGAAACTGGCCCTCTTCTCATCCCCGGGATAAAAAGGGGAGATAATGCATTATACATTTTCTCCTTTCTTCAGCTGCTCATTATAGTCCACTCAGCGCCCCGGCACCTAGAAAGACCTTGCTTGCTACATAAACTCATCATTTTCATTCAAGCGTAAATATGACATGATTATTTTTGGGGAGGTGTGTTGTTTCCCACTTCAGCCATGTCAAGCAGATGTCACCCATTTTTAGCCATTTTGACCAAATGGTTTACCGGAGTGCGTTTTTTTCTTCTCTAATGTCAAATGAATATTTAGGACTGCAGTGAACAGTGCGCTCATTATTTATAACCCATTACAGTGGACTCTATAGGCGGTCAGGATCTCTTCCTGGTTCCATGATATGCACTGAAGAAGGTGAATTCAGGTAAAAGCCATTCATATGTAATGATTTATTACAATAAATCTATACCCATCAGATGCAGATAAAGAGAAGATGATGAATTAGGGATGGACTTTGAAACTTTTGGATTAATAAAATTTGCATTATGCAAGAGCTACTCATTGTCGCCGAGATGTGTAATTAAGGCCAGCTAGTATCTTTTTTTTAACCAAAATTTCAAAACATTTCCTGATTTTACAGGAGCACGTTGCTCTCTGAATTCATGCATTCAGTGTGCACAGTTAAATAAAAATAATCAATTATCAAACATGTTCGTACATACAGCAAATTAAAAAGCACATTTTGCTATATAAAAACAAATAATATCAATCTAGATGACAGTTAGAGATGACCAGTCATATACGTGATTTTCACAGTATTTTCATTGAAATCCAGATCTAATAGGAATTTTCAAGTGTATACCCCCCCGCCCCCCAGGGGAGATTTTGTCAATTTTACAGATTTTATGCATCAATCTGGCCACCTGTGAGGAGAAAATTTAAAGATTACCTTTAAAAAATTTATAATAACAAGTTACAACCCAAATTCTAAAAGCTGGGATGAAGAAGCAAAAGACTGTGAAAGTTGTGAAAATGCACAAAACGTACCTACATTCTAGGGTTTTGTCATCAAATTGATGCTGGACATGTTCAAAATAGCCCCAAAAGTGTATAATTTCAAATCTGCACAACCTTCAATCATATGTTTTCTGACTGCGCCAACACTGCTGGCTAGCCAGCTGTTTGCCCTGAACCACAACACCTTGGCAGTTTTGTTTTCATTTTCACCTTCTCTAACATGTCATTTTAGAAGTACAGCAGGCTAGAATAAAACACAACTAAAATAAAAAACTACATCTTATTTGACATGCTTTTCCTTATTCCCATGTGATCCCATTTGCCTTAATTTTATCTGTTTTGAGACCAACAAAGCTTTTTCATACATTTGGCTAGAATGCCCAGAGTCAATATGGTTGGATGGTTGGTGTGGGGTGAGGATAGGATGTGTAAGTCAGGGTGATATGAGACCTGTGCTGTGATTTTAAAGCCTTTGACCAGACTGAGACATGGATACCTTGCTTAACTCCCAAGTAAACCGATCTGATCTCGTTATGTTGTGTCCTATTGTAGGAGACGCAGGGTTCAAAGCAGGATTGAGTTTAGAGCTTGTTAATAGCTGCATTAAAGCATGCTGGGAGGTTGGAGATTTTTCCTTTATCTTAACTTGTGAGCCACAGAATTCGACATGTTGTACCCTGATGTTTGAGTTGAGAGAACAGGCGTGGTCATTGGACGTGTTTGGGCTTATCCAGTGAAGTTCTCTACCACCAGCTAAATAACATTCTGACACCTCTGCGAGTGAATAGCGATTTCAATGTAATGCCTTTTAAATGGTTTCCTTATTTTATTTATTTAAAGGAAATTAATAGAAATATCATTCGTCAGCATAATGTCGGTTTAGTCAGGCCCTTTATATTTGTAGCACATAAAATCCCACAGCTAGGTTTCCAGTATCTGTTTTTGTACATTCTTGCTAACAATAAGTTAATTCCAGTGCGCGCCTATTATCATGTACGCATTGCTCTTAGTGTTTGTGAAGCAGATGGGTTTTTTTACCTGTAACATCAAAATGTTTTACCACAAGCATGTGGGTGGATTGTATAGCCACTGAAATCCAATTTAGTATAAATAAATTTGAATCATTGGAATTTTTTTTTCTCATTGTAGACAGATCTTTAAAATGCGTAGGTGTCTCTCTGTCTGTTTTCATTAATACATAGAAGCATTTGTGACTGCAGAAGCTGCATTTAAAACGAACTGACGACAAAGAACTAGCTGCAAATCCTGCATCGCCTCACTTCAACTCACAGCAAGAGACACAGCCAACTCCACCCAGCAAGCACAGAAATCGTGCATTTTGACTAAAAGTACCGAGAACTTTCAGTCACCTTCACTTCTTCTCAAGGAACTTAAAGGTTCCTGCGGCCCATTGTTGTCTGTGTTACAATCATGGCCCAAAGTCCGTGGAAGATTATTCAAATAGATCTAATGACATATGGAAAAGCAATAAAAGTAACTGCACTACACCCCCAGGCTTGTTTGTTGGTGTGGAGAACATTCAGCTCCTCCTCAGGCCTCAGCCCCTCTTCATTGGCCCTTCTGTCCTGTGCTGTCTTCTGTGGCTCCATCTCAAAGCACACAGGCGTTAACAACAGTCTCAAAGCGTGTTAAACAAACAGAGAGCCTGCAGATGCAGACTTTTAAAGGTGATGGGTGAAATAAAGTGCTGAGAATACTTGACCGATCAGAAATCTCCAGCACCGCAGGCCCCGCCCCCAAAGCTCCTGAAAGTTTGAGAAGTAGTGATCATGGTTCCTATTCAAAAAAAGAAAAGTGGGAGACCGAGGACTCTGACCCACCACTGAAGATATTTTCAGAATATTCAGGTCCTGATGGCCATGTTCAGAAAAGTTTCATGTCTAAGATGTAGAAATACTTTGGATTTGAGAACAAAGACGGATCCACAGACAAACATATACCATTTCCAATTAGTGTTGTCTGATTCTGACTGAATCAAATCAAATTCAAATCATATCGTGGAAGACATTGTGATACCGGATGCAACCGGTGATTTACAACCCTATTACCCCAAGTTGCTCTACAGCCAATACAACAAGCTCAGTCCGCTGAAAAGCTGCAAACAACAGCTGACTAGTGCCAACGATGGGGGACAAACTGCAAAACCAAGGGCTACAGCGCACCGATGGCCAACTGTTAGCTTGGGGTGTCAGGACCAATCACATGAGAGCTACACTAAAACTGTCTCCAAGCAGGCGAAGATAGTTTTAAAAAATAGCATTGTTTCACTGTGAATGCACATGAACAAGTGAATAAATAAATGCTGTTCTAAGGCATAATTTTCCCAACCTGTGACCTCCTAAAGGCCACGAGGAGTTCATCTGCCCATGTGCCCAGTGTTTTTTATACTTCATTGAAATACCCGCAGTTAACATCACATACAAGGAGCATGCAGCTTTATTACATAATGTTTCCATGGTAATTTATTTTTGAGTAAGAAATTATGAATTAGATTTAATATTGCTATTGTTAAAGCAAAGTTCCTGATCTCTAAACCGGTGAACTTTGTAGCTCTTGTGGTGCTTTCTCTGTTGTCATGAAAACAGACATAAACTTCGCAAACTTACATTTTGGGGGTAATTTTCTCTTAGAAAGTAGTGTGACGTGATTGCACTATGCTGAGGGTTTATTTTTGACTCAGCACTGTGAGGTCCAAGTAGCACCAAGAGGAAAACCTCCATCTGCTAAGGAACCCTGTATGAGTTGCAGGCTAAGGGTCTAATCAAGGTCTAATACCACTTGGCTCTACTATTCAATCTACTATTCAATGTCAACTGGGTAACTACCCTTGTTGAGAATTCTGTGGTACGTTCAAAAGACTTTAAACAATAGCTAAATTGACCTTAGTGAGATTGTTTTGTCAAGTACTTACGGCCGTATTATTCATTCCTCAACATTGACGCTTTTACATTTGCATGTTACTGTACTGAAATCTTTTTGAACTGTAGTTCGTCCACTGGCTGACAGCGTGATGGGGTTCCCATCACGCTGTAGCGTTTACAAGCCCGAACCCAAATCAGTGATAGAACTCAAACTGAAAGTTAATTTCATAACTTGATTTCATGCTGTAATTTCAATTCATAACTTTGTGTTGCTTTTGACATGGGTTTAACAACTAGTTTTTTCCTTTTTTGATTAATTCAATATCTTTTTTGTCTTGTTATTTGTTTGGTTAATAAGCACAAGGTGGCTCTACAAACGAACTGTTCTATCCAAGCAGCAGTCTAAACACAAAGATATTCAGTTTAGTGTCACAAAAAAGACAATTAAAAAAGAATCAAGTCGTCAGAACTAAGATAACCAAAAAAAAAACCTATTAGCAAATAGAAATTGAAATGCCTCAGGCCACTATAGTTACTGGCATAGAAGTAAAAAGAAATGGGGTAGATCTTCTTCAGCAAATGTAAATCAGCATGTGAACTTTAGAATATTTCACCGAACAATGCTGTTTGGTTCACGGCTGTTGGTATTTGGTCAGCTCAGGTGGTTGAGCAAAGACAAAGCGATCATCACAGCTGGTTGGCCTCTGGGCCAAAGTCATGTCTGAAACGCAGGAAGACAGAGGGGGAGAAGGAATAAAGGAGGAGAGGTGAAGGGAAGAAGAGACAAAAAGAACGATGGGGTTGGGAGAAGGTGATGGAAGGAGGTAGAAGGGAAGCCAAAGGTAACCACTGACTGTGTGTGTGTGTGTAAGAGGAGAGCAGTACGGTTCTACGAGGAGACTCACTCATACTGTCACATCGATCAGACTACAGCATTACACACACTCATGCACCCGACACACTCTCAGCTCTGTTTGCGCTCGCATTCAAGCTGCTGTGGAAAATAATGTGAGGCAGTGAGGCACAGTTTTGGAAATGTAGTTAACCGCCATCATTTTCGAACGTCAAGTTAGATGAGAAGATTGATTTCATCCTTATGTGTGAGTGATAAATGTGAACCTGCGGTTGTGGCAGGGAGAACAACTAGCTCTCTTGAAAGATTATATTTTGATTTATGTTTTTAAAAACTTGAGTTGTGAAGCGCAGATGCAAACACTCCAACTGGTTTGCATTTATTAGATACCGATATATGCAATTTTTTGGGCGGTGATCCCTCAAATGAAGTTATCAAACATTGGTAACAAAGAAATGGAGATTATAGCCATGAACTTTGATTTTCTTAAATGACAGCAATGGGCTGAAACAGTAACCTTCATTGGAGATATAATAATATAAATCGCCCCAAGTATCCTTTTCCGCATTGTGTTCTTTATATATCTATATACAGTATATACATATGTAGGCCAATATCGACCGATCAAATCAGCCAACCGATATATCGATCGGGCTCTGATATTTAACCTCAACTGAGTGTAGAATCAGACCGTAGAATATATGCCAAATAATGCAAATAGTATAATAAATAAATAATTATAATAAATCTGACTGTGAATAGCTGGTTGGTTTAGGTTAATTTCTCTTCAGTAACACCAAAACCCACCATGACACAAACCCCTCATGATTAAAAGAGTTATTGAGGCCTGGTTTTGTTTTAAATTGCTTGTGTCTGTTTAAATCAAAATACTGGATAAACTACTGAAACAAAGACACTAGGATGCTTTTACATTTACTGTTGCACATACTGCACTAAAGTCGATTTGACCATCAATGCAATCACTTAGCTGAAAAAACAAAATAGAGAGAATGTAGATCCTTGGCGTGAAATTATTGAGACAAATCAAATCAGCAAATTGAGTTACAATATATGGATTAAACAGACAAAATATAAAGTGTTAATTCAGGGAACTTCAGAGATGCTGGTACATGATGTTGTTTGTATTGAGCCAAGCTGAGCTTTATGCTAAGCTAACAGGTAGTCTAATTTTAAATGGACGGACATTAGAATGGGGTTGACTTTGCATGGAACACATAATTGTATTTCACAAACTGTTCCTTTAAATTTAATTATTCATCCTTTTTTCTCTTCCCACTAAACCATGAATCTTCAGCTGCAGTCCACAGAAGTAGGAAATAGCAGTGTCAAACGTAAAGACTCACACAAGTACATGTGCTTCAGCAAAAGCCGGCGTTATTTTTACTGCAATGACAGGAAGGGTAAAGAATATATTAAGGTTTTGTCTTTGTTCTGCAGCGGCTCCTGGGAGGAGATTTTAAAACGGGGCAGGGTAGATGTAAAATAAAGGGGGCAGGAGTTTTTTAGTTGAAAGGAAACATGTTGTCTTTCAAGCACCAAATATAGAAATAACCAGATATATAACATCCCCATTAATTGTAGGTGCTGGGGTGTGCACACAAAAACAAACAGGACTACAGGGTGTGCCCAGCATCGCCGGGTGTACTGTGCCTGCTCCGTGTCCTTATTGGTTCCTGCCCGATTCGGTCATCCAATCACATCGGGCAGAGTGAGTCTGTGCATAGACTTGCAAATAATCTGCAGGTTTACAATAACACCCCAAACCACCAATATCTTTGTTTTAAATATTTCAATTCTACGTTGTCCTACCCTCATCGAGGTATGCATGTCCTGTTGGTGACTGTAAACGACATGCCAGCGTACACCCCCCACTGTAATGATAACTGTAACTTATCCCTCTCCCCTTCCTTTTGTATAACATATCCAGCTTTACACACTGCACATCTTAGATTACGTGTGAGCATTCAAAACGCAAAACGCATCTGTGAAAACTGTTGTTGTTTTCCTGATCCCGTCATTTAATAGAGTGGAGGCTTATAAAGCTGTGGTGAATTATTAAGCAGGGTGAATGATGGGGCTGGAGCGAGTGATGAAGGGAGAGAGAGAGAGAGAGAGGTCTGGACAAAAATAGGTCAACAGCAGTGGCAACCCACGGAAGTAGAAATGATTCTCTCTTTGAGGAGGAGCCTTGTGTGTGTGTGTGTGTGTGTGTGTGTGTGTGTGTGTGTGCATGCGTGAAGCGAGGCTGCATATTTGACAGCAGCTCATTGTTTAATGCTAGTTCATATCCTACACAACACAATGTCAGAGGCAATATCTCCCCCCCTTTAACCACAATAGAGAAGTAAAAATCAATATATATACATTACATATTCACATCACATTTTTCAGAAAACAAAAACAAAAACAAATAATCAACGAATAAATAAAAAATACATAAATAAATAAAACACATTGCTAAAGATTTGAGAAGTTTGCGGTTGATTTTGCTCTATAAATCTGTTTGATCATTGCTTGCGTGTTTTTGTGTTTAAGCACCAAAGAAGAAGAATTATTCTATAATTATATTGTCCAAAATTATGAATTTTGAATATTGAATTACATGAATTTATAATTGTCCAAAATAATAAATTCCTAAAAATTGTCATACAACCTGTTTATCTTGTGACCCCTAGAGGGGACCCAGCCAGACGGTTAAATGACGGGATTAAAACGATTAAACTGTCTTAATTAAAGCAAGCGCCATCTTGGCCAGAAGACTTTTTCTTGCAGTTGTGTAGTTTTATTGCTGTTAGTACTGTAACATCTGAGTTCTCCTTCCACCACTGCCAACCTTAGCTTAGACTATACACGTATACAGAAATGAGAAGAGGCGAGATGTGTGCCGTGAATGTTAAAAATTAAAAAAAAATTATTTATAACAATAATTTCTTATTTAACCACATCTACATTTGCTGAAAAAGGAAAAGAAAAAAGTTAATTAGTTCTCTCTCTGCTTTCCATCATCTCGTAAAGTAACATGGCCGTATTGTAGCCGTTAAAAAACACAGCTCTGTTTTACCCCGAAATGACTTTTGCTGTGTAACATCATGAGTGGGATTTTACAGGATGCGTAAATGTGCAGTAAAGTTTGTGGTGAGTATTTTGCTTCTGAGCAAATGTACCCGATTTTTGCCGGCCTTAAGAGGGCTCCAGAAACCTTTTACGTCTCTCCCTCCTTATGTGCTCGACGCTGCTGGACTATTGCTTTGCTTCACAAAACTATAACAAACTAAAACTATAGTAAACCGTCCGTTCAGTAAGAAACTAACAGTTTAGCATTTTTAAAGGAAATGACTGGAGTGCGCCAGAATCAAGTGTTTCCAGATGCCCTCTAATTGTTCAGCAATGTAGAATTATCTGAGTTGTGATTGCGGTGCTCCAGTTTTGGCCCACTCCCTCTCGCAAATTTAATCCCAACTGTCTCAAGTCTTTGTCTGATTTGCCTGCTCTGCTCGTTTTTATCCTTCTCGTGCTCTGTAAAGGAAATCAATAGAGTGGTGAAGAATGAGACCGTCTGACTGACACCTACTTGTGTATGAACGTAATACAACCGTGGCAATAACTTTTATAAATAATCCGAGTATAAAAACCATAAAGAATTCTACCAAGATGTGTCAAATTCCAGTTCAGAAATTCTGATATGTGTGCTGCTGAGATTTATACAACTTGCTCAGAAATTCAGCAGTGTAAAACGATCCGTTTTGGATCAGTACAGCACTGCTGTGCAATGTGGGAGCGACTGCCAGTTTTCCATATTAGCTTGATCTGAAGTCTGGGTTTGAAAGTGTTCTGTGGTCCATTTACTCTTCCTCTGTTGTTTAGGTACTGCTCACATGTCCCTGCAGGTTATGTAAAAATAAAAATAAATATATGCGTGTGTGCGTGTGTGTGTGTGTGTGTGTGTGCTAACGACCAAATGTAACTGGACAACAGGACAACAGTCTTTTCGCAAGATTTTGTATTTGCACATTATTGGGTGAAGGGTCCAGAGATGGTATAAAGTATCTAAATTGATTGTGTTATGAGCTCAGAGAATTATTATCAAGATGGAAAAGGGTAAAAGGGTCCTAAACTGTTTCCAGAAATATTGATTTCTCTTTGGGATATATTACACATATTATATTATATGTAACATATTTTTATCTAGATAAGGAAGATACTAATACTACTGTATCTGCCTTGACTTTTACGGCTAACCATAAAAATGACCTGAGATCAAAAGTAGACAAAAGTAGCAGCTATAGTGTGTGAATTTGCAGTGAGACGTGCTCTCAGAACTAGTGGGATTTTTGGTAATTGACAGCTAAGATAAGATTTACATTAAGTCACGTTTTTTATGTGAGTGAGGCTGGATTGGAGAAATTTGAACTTATGACATCAGTATATTCAGAATGGATCTGCCAGTGCTGAATAAAACAACTCTTCTCTTCTCTGATATAAGCATATGCATAGTTTTCTAAATCCAACCTGATCATTACCATGAATTATCTGAGCTCTGTATACATATATACAATCCCAGCTCCTATATGGCTCCTGCTCACGTCCAAATCCTGCTTGCATTATACTGCAGCAGAAACAGAAGCAGTTCAACAAAAGTTCAGGGGGAGGCAGGAGTCATTTTTCGTTTCGTTTCATGTGATTTGACTCTGTAGTCAATTTTTCATCATCGGTGGAAATATTGGCTGCAGAGGAAGAGATCACAGCATTCTTGTGAGCTGCTATCCAACCTGGAGGGAGGAGTCCCACCAGTTGTGACCAAACGGTTGAAAGTGTTGCCACCGCACAGAGTGCTGCCCCGCCCTGTGTGAAGTGTGTTAGGAGGGATGAAATGTGTGTTTGTGTCAGTGCGAGTACACTTTTGTCTGTCCGTGGTAACTTGTGTATACCTGGTGTGATGAAAATACACACTTCCTTACCTGTTTCCTCTATGTGTGTGTGTGTGTGAAGGGGTGAAGAGGTTTATGTGCATGTGTGTGTGTGAGAGAGAGACAGAGAGAGAGGGAGGGAGGGAAAGA
>KV751315.1:14151429-14169603 GCA_001698575.1 Mola mola | reverse complement strand
ACAACACTGCAACAGTGTGTTTTAAGTGACTTAGAAGTTGATAGTCTGAGTGATTTGGATTAAGATCCTCAGGCAGGATAAGCCAGTGGTGCTCTATCCAAGAAGTTCAGGTTAGGACGCAGCTCACTGAGAGCTCTGATGTTTTCATCAATGCCACCACTGACAAACCAGCCCGGGGATGACGAGCTGTTAAAGGCCCCCCAGCACTGTTTGGGAAAACTGCTGTACTGCGGCGTTCTCCCATCCATGCCCATGTTGTCCACTGCTATGACGCGTGAGCACACACGTGGTGGGTTCATATGAGCGCGCGGATGTTGTGAGTGCGTCTGCGACGTTCCCCCCGCCGCGGTGGGAGCCTGAGAGCTTCTTGAGCAGACTGCCAGTGCTGCCAGCTCTGCTCTGAAGTCTCAGTGAACTGCCAGAGCTCCAGATTACAGCAGATTACCGGGCAGGGAGCTCGCACACTCTGCGCGTGTGTCTGTCTGTCATGCTGTTTATGTTTCCACTGCATGGGAATCCTGAATAATCAAAGTGGACAGAGACAAAGTTTTGTTGATGATTCATATCAAGAAATTATGTGTTGAAGTGTCTGATTTGTAGCTGTTTGTTTGACTGAGACAGTGACTGCTTTTATTCCAGTTAAAAAAAAAAAAAAAAAAAAAAAGTCCATTCACACAAATCCTTGGATCGTCACTCTGTGGTGTCAGCAGCAGAAAAACTGAACACGTGATCCATATTCCCAGCATGCGGTGGATTAATGCATTAGTGCTTTGTGGCCAGAGCCCCCTCGCTCCGCATATTACTGCATCATGCCGAGATTAGGGTCGGGGACAGGCCGGGGCCGGGCGGAATGCTGCCATCTGAGCCCTGAGACAGCGGAGAGGGGACGGAGACAAGTTTGAGTTTGTACTGAAGCGTAGATGCATCATTCCTTGCGGGTGACCTGCAGCTCTAGAAGAAGTATTATAGAGACAATTGTGTGATCCAAGAAGAAATATTTCCTCTTGGTGACAGAGCAGGGAGAGCAGGTTGGCCAGGAGGGGGACAGTCCCTGTCTGCAGATGTTGCTGGTGTGGATGTTGCACTTGTATGAAGGAATGTTTTACAAATGTCCTCCGGAGAGGGTCAGGTGGCATTTTTGAGGGCCAGATGACAAGCAGTCTGCAGGAGAAGAGACAGACAAAGCCAAGAGGAGAAGAAGAGGAGAGGGCGGGCCGGAGATGACCATGGCTCTGGCTTGTCTCGGCCAGGGCTGTGCCCCCGTGCGATCCAGAGGTACTGGCTGTGAAAACTCATTAGCTCCTGTCGTCATTATTTATACTGTCAAATTAGTTTTAATTGGGAAATGTGAATCTAGCATCACAGTGATGGCACCACGCAATGACAATGTATGTATTTTTTAAAAAAAGAAAAGATTAATTTCATGCGGTGAAAAGACTTAAAACTATTTTATCAAACATGCAATTTTACAAGGTCTATGATAAAATGATGGGATGGAAGGTATCCAAAATGAATCAGAATTCATTTTGGATACCTTCATGAGCACAGTTTGTGCTTTCCATTACGTATATTCTGAATCTGTTTTAGGTCAGACTTGTCTCAGGCTTATAGCTCTCTTTTTTGTCTTTTGTCTCCCAAACAATTGATCAATTTGCTGATACCAAAAGTACGTAGACGGACAATGTAAACGAAGTAAAATTCCTGAAATGTAAAGTTTTTGTTTCCTGCAAAAGTTCCAACAGTTCGAAAACTGCACATGAAACAATATGAGACTCAGAAGTTAATATGGCTGCTGCTGCTGCTGCTGCTGTTGAGACGAGGTGGTGCGTGCTGTTACTGCTGAGGTGACGGCGCTGAAAACTTACACTTTTCCCTCTGCAGAACTGGCCAGCTAGTCTTCCTTATATAACAGCTGTCTGCTATGACAAGATTCTGCAGCTACTGCCACCGGGTGTGCTGCCTGACCCAGATGCACTAATACATTCTCCACTAATGACTCACATTCACTCACATCTGGACCCGAGGAACAGAGAGAGTGTTATTACATTAAATATTGTATATTTTATAGTAACAGGATGTTTTTACTCCGTGCTTAGCAAGAGTAAAAGCAAGCCAGTTGGCTTGCTGTAGTCTTTAAGTTTTAGGGGTTTTTTCTACTCTTTTTTATACAAAGTACCAGCCAAACAAGCCATTAACTCTTCACCTTTATATCACGCATTTAAACGTTTCATTGATAATTCCTAGTTAAGATCATTCTCCCGACATTACACCTCGCAGAAGTTCACAAATGTTGCACTCTGGTCACTAGAATAATTAATATCAATTGATATTTCAGTCCACACAAGTTCACTTTCAGTTCGTCTGAACTCTTGCGATGTATTTTGTCAGTTTAGATCATTTATGCCAGTTAGTCTGTCTGCTTGTATTTGCACCTTGTGCTGTAAGAAAAGTTCATGAAGTGAGAGGATTAGACTGAAAACTTTAAAAAGTTTTACTTTGGGGATGTGCTTCGGAGTAGAAACAGGTGGGAAAACTGCAATGTATTGCAGTATATAACACTGTAATGCTGAACATATTGTTTATATGTTTTCAATCAATTTTCTCTGCTTGTTTATTTAAGGTCAAATTGACGTATATAAACACCTGATTATCACCCAAATCAATTTATTATGATATATGAAGGCTGACGTGTGTGGTTTCATCCTACAAGAAATCCATTCTTCTTTTGATTAATCCCTCTTTCCATCTATTTTTAACTCAAAACCAAGCAAAGAAGCCTAAATCTTCTAGGCCTTTAGAAACTCTTTTGTAGCATAAGCACTCCTGCTCTGTAGATACTGTTTCTGCCTCCGGTCATCTGCAAGATGGACGTGAACTAAACGACTACAATGGAGAGAGATGGACCTCCTTACCCCAAAATCTCCACCAGGTCCTCTTCGTGCAAGACAGAAGCAGTTTGACACAAAGAGATTTTGTTCTTCTGAGCTGGGACAGGCAGAAAAGTCAGTGTTCTGTCACTGGACAGGAACACGTTTACACCTGGAGACATTCAGCATCAGCTCAGATGGTTTTTGGCCCCTGGCCTGCGTTTTAAGAATCTGCTTAGTTAGTAGGTTAGTAGTTTCTCCATCACAGTTGGACCGCACTGTTCTGATACTACATGAAGGTTGTCTTAAAGAGAAGTGAATAGCTTGAAATTGTTTACAAAAAGAATAAAGATGTAGTTATATTGACATCTATGAAAATAACAAAATTAACTCATTGGCACGCTAGCTCTACGGGCTACAGGCTACCTTTGAGAACTTGTCCAGCTAGCATTAGTTGATCCAATATAACATGTATAAGGATGTATAATTATGTAAAATGTTATGCAACATCAGAGCATCAGAGGTTTCCCCACTATTTCAAACAAAGACCCATTAGCAGGGAGGCTAAGTGTAACAGCTACATGCTAAAGGTCAGCGAAATGTCTCAGTGTTGGGTGGAAAAATGTGTGTGTGTGTTGATCGATTCAAAGCCTCAATCAAGTATCTGTTTAGGGGTTTTTGTTGTGGCTGCGGTAGGTGATTTGTAGATCTTTTAGCCTTGCAAGCTGATGTTTTGTGCAGGTTGCACAGCAGCATTGTTGACACCATAGACCAGCAATTATGTGTAGCATGAAGGGGCTAATCTTGTGTGCTTGTTTGTTGTATAATGAGTAACACCGTAAATTACATAACTTTCATGGAAACCCAGAAACTAATTGTGACAGCTGTGTTCTTTTTTCTATGTTTGTCATGTATGGTCCAATTATCTGTATGCTGCCTGCAAAACATTAGGCAGTGGCCCTGAACTGTAGTATTTATCGGAAACAAATGAAAACTAATTTCTGTGACAAATGTCAATGTAATGTTAACTTCCTCACCATATGGAAGAGCAAACATTTTTTTCCCCAAATGAACTCATCGTTGCCTGCTATCTACTTATTTGGTGTCAAAACTGTTTTCAGACATGCAGTAATGCTTAAAGTACTTGCCATATTGTGCACAGCGCAAATAGGAGCACCTCCAAATAACACACAATGATGTTCACCAAACACAGGACAAAAGACGCAGTTACAAATCTGTTCAATATTTCATGAACATGGATTTATCAATACAGAATACACCTTGGCTATTGGTGTTTCAGCGACATTAAGAGGCCCAATTATTGTTCCTCCACAAAGCCCTACCAGATAAAGAATCAATGAGTGTGACTTTGTCTCTTACGCTCTCTTCGGTTCGGTCCTTGGATTCGGTCCTTTTGCAAACAATGGATGGCATCTTTCCCTTTTTTCCCCTCAGACCCCAAACGCACACCTTTATCTGCTGATCACAGCATGAATTACTCAGCCTGATCCATTATTTCGACAGCAGAAAAGGTGTGGGTGGATAAACAGACTTCAGTTACAGTATATTAGCATCTTTAGACACCTTACCACCCATATCTTGCTGGCATATTTTTGTTTAAGACAGAAGTTTATCATTTCTGGCATAGTCATCTACTTTTAATGTGATTAAAATATATATGTTGATTAGTGCTTCTCTGTAGTAGATCCAGCAATTAGTTTTTTCTGCACAAAATCCAACTTAAAACCAAAGTTTATACTATATATTTGCATTGCTTGAATGTAATCTTGGAGTAAGTGTCCATGAAAGCATTACTCTCTTGTCTGTATTGCCCACATCCGTTTCACTGTACTTCCTCTCCTCTCTGTGTTATCGGCATGCAAGTCCTGATGATGCTGCTGCAAACTGCTGACACTGCATTTGCATATTTCAGGATGAGGGCAAACAGACATGGAGAAATATGGTCGGGTGTGACAGAAAGAGAGCCAGAGAGACATCAGAATGTGTATGCATTCTCAACCATGTCTTGACCAGTCCCCGATGGCAATGGTTGGTAGCTACCGATGTAAGCTTGGTGATAAAGAGGACGGAAAGAGGAAGGCGGAAAGAGGCCCAAAAAACGTGGGTTGGATAGAAAGGTGAAACACAGGATAGAGGCTCAACAAAAGACAAAAAAAAATCTGTCTGGAACAATCACAGGTAATTAGGTTCATTGGTAATATATGGTAATATAATTTAATATGAAAGGGGCAATTTCGAAAGGTATGATTGTTTATAAGCAAGGATGCGTTGAGGACCAACACTCAAAGAATGTTGTTTCTCAACAGTCCATTCAAGAAATGTAGGTATTTGATACTCTACAATCCTTATAATCAAAAGATTTTGATATTAGCCCCAAAACCCACTGAAACATTGAATGTCCACCACCTTCAACCCCTCAAGCAGCATCCCATAAACAAGTGACACATTTCTGAAAAACACTGTTCATAAAAACAGGTTGTTGCTGCATCTAAATACAAGCTGAGATTCAAATTAAGCAAAACAAACATACAACAACATGTCACATCAGTGACTTGTCGGGGCTCAACTGTTGTTGGAAATCATGGATGTTGTGTGATCTGAGGGAAGAACGTGATGCCGCAATTTATACCAGTGACACGGCATGAACATTGTTTACGTCATGGAGCAACAGGCTGTCATCAAGACATTTTTTTGTTTTCTTTCAGGGATGTGTCTGCTTATACCAGCAAAACAAATAAGTTTTGGTCCGGCTTTGTAGTGAAAAAAAAAGTGTGCAGGGGTACAAGACTGCGGTCCAGTCTAGACCTGTCATGCATTAGAAATATGTGGTGCATTATCAATAGAACAAGTACAAAAACAAAGAGTCAGGATTTTCAAGCAACAAGAAGAAAGACTTTCAATTTCAAAACTCCAACAATTAGTGTTGACAGCTATCCAATGTTTACTGAATGTTTGAAACAGGTGATGTATCACAGCGCTAAATGTACCTCAGTCCAAACGTCTTTGAAATATGTTCCAACTATCAACTTCATATGAAACTTTAAACATTACATATTGCGTCTTTCAAGCCAAAGTAACCAACCCAAAATGTTAAAATTCTCATTTACATTTTACTCTAGCTCCTATTTTTTTTTTAATCTTCTAATTGGCTTTGCTACTTCACTTTGATTTTAGCTCTTCCCTGTGCAGAATGATTTATTATTTATGTGAGTTTCACACTAGATGGCAGTTTTTACATTTTCTGCCATGCACAGCTTAAACCAAAGTGGAAGGCATTTACATATGGGCATGATTTGGTGGCAATTTACTCTTGGTCCTTTATGCATCTTAAACACCTGTGATGTGACATCTACAAAACAGGGAATTTCCTTCTCTGTGACGTAACTTAGTGTCATATTTTCAACAATTTTGACAATATTTGCATATTAGGCATTCATTATATGTCTATGCATGAAAAAGGAGTAGGTTTGATTTTTAAGGTTTTTCTTTCTTTTCTTATTTTTTTTTTAAATTGAAGCATTGTGAAAAACCAATAAAACCACAGAGAGTGGTTTTATATCTCGTACTGTAGCCATATAGCCACAAGGCAAGAAAAAACAGAGTATAAAAGTGGAAAAAAAAAAAAACCACAGTAGCTAATATGCTAATTTAAGTGGCATTTCAGGAACTGTGTTGTTCAACCGACTGCTTTAAAGAAACACATTTTGTTCCAGCCAGGTTTGAGTAGCCTTACTTCTCTGTCCATTTTTCAACTGGGAATAGCAAATCATTTAACACGTCTTGCAAATTTTCTGTCAGTTTAATGAGCAACCTTGCTAATACTGCATACTGATACTAGGATAATATTAGGATCTAACAGAATTTCTCATATCTTTTCAGTTTCTACAGAAAAAAAAAAATGCTCAAAGTAACAACCGCCTTCATGATAAAAATGTTTTGCATTTACCTCAATTTGTCTTGTTACCGTGACTGTTTTATCTTGTACTACTATGATTGCAATCATCTGGCAAGTGAGCTTGTGCTACTGAAGACTCTGTTTTAGCTTGCAGTTGGGTAGTTGGACAGTGGCACCATTTTGTTATTTTGCTTCGCACACTGCCACAACAGTGGATTTTAAATACAAAAGCAACCAAGATATGATTGAAGTGCAGAATATCAGCATTAATTCGAGGTGTATCACAAGCATTTTTACACAAAGTACCACATTTTCAACAAAATCTATACTCCAATCACATTTTTATTTTAAATCCATTGTTGTGTTGTACAGCGGCAAAATGACAAAAATTGTGTCACTATCCAAACGTTTATGGACCGAAGCGTGTAATCATTCAGAAAGTCTCATATGCAGAACAACAAAATGATTTGATCGGTGTGTGATGTTGCAGGGCAAAAAAGCTCTGTAATAGTTTATTTAGTGTGAATACGCCGCTCCGCTTTGCTCCTTTAACCTTGTTGTTGTGTAAACAGGTCGAACGCTGCTGATGGGAGCTCGCTGATTTAATTGCAGGCAAATACAACAATGAAAGGTTGCCTGGCTACTGATGTACCATCAGGCTTTCAAGGACACAAACACATTTTGAATTTTGAGTTAAAGATGAGATAATAGAAGTTAAAGTGCGCCTGAGAGCAGATTACAGACGCATTAATCACAGGCTTTCGATCACTCTTTCTCTTCATCTGTACATCAAACGCTCTCATCTTTGAAATGAAAGGTACAAACTCTCAGTTGTGCATCATTTGAGGTGACAGGTTGACTGAGTTTTGCTGATATTAATATATTGTGGTGGCAATAAACATGGAGGACTGTGCACCCCAGCCTCTTGGTGGATGCAGTGTTGTGTTGGTGAGGTGTGTTTTGCTGCCACCTGCTGGTGTCCCTTGACTTTGTCTCTAAATCTATAATATTGACAGTGGGTTGTACACTGTAGATCTGTAGACTTCTATGAGTCAACTGAAATGATTGTTTTCCTTGCTTCCCTTTGTTTTGTGTATTTTCATGTGTTGGCTGCTGAGTGTGAAGTATTTGCCTGTTGTGGTAAATTGTAAAGACTGGCCTGGATCTCATCTTATTCCTGTATTTCCTCTGATCCGGATGGGACAGCCACTGAGAGCTAAGCCATTGATGTTGGCATTCAAATGCCCTCCTATAAGAAGCATGTCGTCATGTGACATCGTTGGTATTTTCCCTCCAGAATGATTGACATGCTGTTAATCTTATCTTAATCTTATTTGGAATATGTATTTATAATACAGTATATAAGAGCTGAAAGTTGTTTGTTGTATAACTTTGTGATGCAGGCATCTGCAACCCAAGACACTCCAAACATGCAACATTTGTGACATGCAAGGGGTTAATTACTTGCAAAGGTTTGGATCCAAAGACAGATCCAAGGTGGATCCTGTATGATTGCTTGCGGTCTTATCTTGTGGCAGGATCCTAAGTCAAAATGCAATTTTACGCCTTAGAAGCATATTTCATCTGTTGATGCGATTATATTTTCAATATAACTTATTTAATGTATATAATACAAACAGTCTGCCCACTGTCAACATAAACTGTAGTGTTCCACCACAGATGTACCGGCCGGTCTTCTGAACTCAAAGCAGAAATCAGGGTTTTTGTGACAACTTTAGTCTGCTGCTGTGTAATCTGTAGGCGATGAGTTCTAGAGCGTAAAGCACTAGAAAATTAAAGGAAAAAAAACAGCAACAGTTGGGATTTTGGAGTTTCCAGATGTATGTTTTCCTGGCTTGTACATCCATGGTCTTCATTTTCCTCTGAATGAATAAAAGCACACAAGGTTTGTAAAGAGTAGGACAAAATCGCTGCAAAGCACAGCTTCAATTTTGAAATTTTATCAGCCTGTCAGTGAAACATGTCAAAGAAAAAGCACACAAAACTGTATATACACACAAAACTTTATGTCCAATTAGATAATCATGAAAGCAAATATATCAACTCCTAGAGTCATATACTGTATATATGCTGTATATTTTGGTTAATCAAGCAGGATTAAATAACTCAGGAAAACTTTGTTTTCCAGTACAATTTATTTTATCTGTGAGTCATCATTACAGATTTGATATGTTCTGTCTCTCTCATTTTAGCGGTGTCGAACCTCGATATAGAGAGCAAGCTGTCGCTTCACTATCAGGCGCCGTGGCACCAGCAGCACAACGTGTTTCACCCGTGTACCCGACCACCATGTCTGGAGGAGCTGCACAGAAACGCCCAGCTCAGCCTCAGAGCCCTGCACTGCGGTGAGGCGGCCTGATTCACTCTGCCCACGAACATCATCATTTGTGCACAAAATGTATCGACCGTGGTGTTTCACGTGCTGCTATTTTTGCGTTGTCACAGACGAGCAACAGTGCCAGCGCTCGACAAGTCGGGAGAGAAACAGGGTGACCATCTCGATCTCAGTGGCGCCTCCCATGCCCACCTTCCCCTCACCACACTCCATCCGCCGGCAACAGAGGAGCCGCCTGGCACGAGCGGTGCGGTAGACCCACTCTGAAACACTGAAAATACTGTGTATTAAAAGCACTGGCCAATCACGATGCCGTTACACACAAACACATAACTTTCAGTGGCGGGAACTGAATATTGTTATTTTTATTTAACTGTATTCCATATCATGAGGGTCATATTTGTAGGTCTGCGTGCATGTTGAATGTGTCTGTTTATTTCATGTGTTTCCTCTTTGTGATGCACTTTGTCCTTTTAAGATATATGTTACATTACAATAAACTGACACTATTTTATCCTGATGTTGCCGTGCAGCAAGAGAGAGCAGCGAGGGAGCGGGAGTTAGACTATCAACCCAGGAAGGTAAACAAATATTTATCTGTTTTATGTGCCCACTTATTGCTGTGTGTGCCCGGGATCTTATGCACCATCGCGCTACACCAAAACATCAGATTTCACTACAAACATCAGTTTTTCTCACCTTAATGTCTTTTTGAGGACACTAACTTTCATGTTTGTCTTCTGAATCTCTGAAGGAGAGGACGGTGAGAGAAACGGAGATCCAGACCATTCAGAGAAAAGTAAGAAAAATTCACTGATGAGCGATCAGAAGAAGTCAAAACTCGTCTCTATTAAAGGTTATATAAGACATATTTTATTGTACCTGAGGGAAATTTAGATTAGGCTGTTAAACACAGCTCCAACATTGTATATGTAGCTCAACATTACATGACAGTACGGCCACACACAGTAACAACGTTAATAAATACACAAAGTAACTATAAATACATGTAAAAATGGCTCTAAATACAGGCAAATTTAATTCTATATCATTGAAGTTGTGTTTTCCTGCTGCCACAGGAGAGGCCAGGGAGAGAAGCAGATACTCAAACAGCCCACAAAAAGGTAGGAGAGCTGTTTAAATGATGAACCGTCAATCACACAACTGAACAAAACACAGTTACTGAAAGACAGGATAAATGAGGGAAACAAATACGTAACAAATGTTCTACGACACGAGTAAACACATAGGATAGTGTGATTTTGCCATAGTTGAAGGCTTTTGAGGCTACTTGTGGAACAAAAATAACAACGCTTACTTGTGTGTCATCATTTGAGTTTCCTTTAATCGTTTTTTATTTCAAAATATTTCATCCTTTGGATCACTCATGCCACAACTTGTGTTCTTTTTTTTCTTTTGTTGTATCTTGTGTTCATAGTTTGAGTGTTTTTACTCACTTCAACCTATTGAAGGTTGCATCTTCATTCCATGGAATAGAAAGGTATCAAGCATTCATGTTGTTTTAACTTTTTGTTTAATCACATTAGTGGTTTAGTAGTTTGCTTTGTAGTTACTTCAGTGCCACTTTCCTTTGGTATTGTTTTGCTCATTATATGTCTATCTTTTGCAGAGAAATGGTTAGATAGGGAATGAAATTGTTAATAACTTTGACCACAACGAATAAGAAATGTATAGATATACAAATAGAAATATAAACACAGTGGAATAGTTCACCACCTACCATTCATACAATGTTGTCTCTGCTTCTTTCAGGCTACCTTGACAGAGGAAGGTGAAGGTGGTGAAGTCTTGGGTGGCCCACGAGCCAAGACCTCAGCCCCCAGTGCCCCCTCGACCCAGTCCAAACAGACGAACTGGTCCAAGGAAAACCAGCCACCATCTGATCAGAAGACAAATGCTGATTCTCACGCCATCTCCTCCTGCATCATTCCTATCAACGTCACTGGTAAGATCATGAGGAGAAAGGGCACCAAGCCAGCAATTACTGCATGAAAACCAGAGAGAAAAACCACTGGACCACAGGCAGTTTCCAACACAATCTATTTGCCCAAATTCAGTTTTTACTTGCCCTTTACAAATTATTCGACATGCAAATATCAAATAGCGACATTTAAAATGTTGGATTTCATCTCAGAAATGTCTTATTTGGTGCCATTTTTACAGCTAATCAGGCTGATGTAGGACCTCAAATGTTTTGAGAACCACATTTAGTGTAGACTACCATTCACCTGTAATATGGGTAAGATTTATTAGGTCACCATGTTCTGAAGAAAGACAAGAATATACATGAAGGCTGTGCAACATCATTCCGGATGCCATTACTCTATTGTTTATTACATTTGCTAACTGTATAAGCTTCAATCTTTAGCTTTAACACATGGCTTCTGTGTTGTTATTACAGGGGTTGGTTTTGACAGGGAAGCAAGTGCCCGTTGCTCTCTAGTCCATTCCCAGTCAGTTCTTCAGAGGAGAAGGAAGCTGAGGCGGAGGAAGACAATCACAGGAATACCCAAAAGAGTACAACATGACATGGGTATGTAATAGAGCAAACCTGTTTGTGGATGGTAAATTGTGGGGTAATTACTGTGTTTTCTAAAAAAAAATTACCAGTTGAACTTATGATTCAGGGATTCAAGGATTCGAAGACAAATTGACTAATACAGGCATGAGTACTTTGCAGTCCATGAAAATTTTCAACAAAAAAAAAAAGAAACTCTAATAATAACTATACTTCTGCAATGCAATGGACTGTCGTCATGTACATTTGTAGATTCTAGATGCATTTTTCTGTTTTTGCATTCAAACAATACGTTTTTACTAAAATTGCTCAACTGTAGATTTGAATCACAATTCATTCAACAGCAAATGTGGGTCGCCTTCAAATGTTTACCTTATATCTTCTGAAACAAATGTCTGTATACATAACATGCTGTGTCTCTTTGCATTCAGACTCAGATGAATCGCCTGTAGCACGGGAGCGAACAGTAATCGTACATGCCAACCCCCACCAACTCTCTCTCTGCCAGGAAGACCTCTCAATTAGTGGTCGTCTCCATCACACTCGTGACTCTGGCTGCCAGACAGATGATTTCCTCATAGCATGTAAGTTCCTGAGATTGGACAAGTATCTTTGGGCCTTTATTGCAGTTCCTTTTACTTGTCAGGACAAGGACAAGGAGTTTTCTTGAGTCATTGCTGCAATAAATTAAATGACAAAATCCTTGACTTTGCATTTATTACTGTGTATTATTCGTAGGTTAATGTTTCGATCTACTTCTCCTTAGACAGCTGCCATTAATAACTTTGAATAAGATGACCTTGTAAAAACATCATTAATATAAAAACAGTAGTTTTACTCTTCAATCTAGAGACACCAAAATGGCAATTATGGCAACTTGATATTGTCCTAATGGTTGACATCAATGTGAATTAAATCACCCATCATCTGTCTTTCCCTTTTCAGGTACGGCTGCTCCCTCCAGAAGGCGCATCAGAGCTCAACGTAGCCATCAGGGAATTCCTGCCTCTCTGTCCCATTCAACAGGCAACATTTCTTCCCTGGGTGACCAGTCAGACTCCACATACACCAGCGTTGCCCACGGTGGGCGGTTGCGCTCTCGTAGCCTACCGCGAGAGGGCGGGCGTCTGATGGACAGCGATGAGGATGATGATGACAATTATGATGATGATGACGATGATGAAGAGTTGTCACCGTATGAAGCAGAGGACTTTATTCCACCTGGCCCGAGTCCGAGAATGAAGATGATGATGATGAAGGATGAAGAGGAGAGTACAGACGACCAGGCGCCACCTGAGCCACTGCAACTTGGAAGCTTAAAAAGACTGCAGCGATCTGTGGAAAGAGACAGAGGGTGTGGGGGAGGAGGAAGCCCAGAGCATAGCTGGATGGAGAGGGGCCGTTCTCGCTTACCCCGTAAGGCTGACATGGGCAGCTGTGAGATCTCATCAAGTTCAGATACTTTCAGTAGCCCTATTCACTCTGTGTCTACAGCAGGAGTTCTAGGCAGCCACGTGGACCACAAAGAGGACCACCAGTCGTCGAGTGGGAACTGGAGTGGTTCCAGCTCAACCTGCCCTTCTCAGACATCTGAAACCATTCCCCCGCCCTCTTCGCCACCACTGACAGGCTCGTCCCACTGCGACTCGGAGTTGTCACTCAACACTGTGCCCAATGCTATTGATGAGGGATTCTCTTTAGATGCCTCGTACCACTCTGACCTCAGACCCCAGGGCCAAGGCCACAGGTCAAGCTCATTCACATCGTCAGCTACAGATCAGCTGGACGATGCAGGGGTCAGTACAGCCAGTGAGGGGGAGTGGGCATACCCTCCAGACCAAGACCAGACTGATCAGGACCCTGACGCTGACCAAACCCAGGTCCTGAGCCAGAGTCATGGGTTAGCCCAGGAGTACAGCACTAAAAAGGGTCTACAAGACCAAACTTGTTTCACTGACAACAAGAGCAGCAGCACTGAAAAAGAGCCTGGCTCTCATTACCAATCTGACACCGAGGGTTTCTACTCCTCGTCTGTGCATTTTGGAGATTGTAATCAAGGCTATAGAGAATACATGTATAACTATGCAGAACCAGGACCTGACTGTGCCCAATCCAACACTGTGGAAACACCATTATCACATGGAGATTACCCCCAGCCCCTAGATGACTTAAAAGCAGGCACAATGACGCTAGGGAGAGCCTGCCGCCCACTGAGGAAACCGAAACTCAAACCTCCACCACCCAAACGGACATCCTCGCTGAAGGAGACCAGTAGTAGTGTTGATGTTGGAACGGACACACAGACAGATCAGGATCAACCAAAGATGGTTAGTGAACAAGAACGTACCTTGTCTTCCACAGAGGTGAATCTAGAACTGCACCTAGAGCTTGAAGGCGCTCCGGAACCATTGCAGACTTCTTGTTTAGTGGCAGAGCCTGTGGGAACCTGGGGGATGGGATTGCGTCAAACAGTAGACATAGTAGAGCCCATGTCCTTCAGTTCTGCAGATACACACTCATTTAAGGATGAAGGTGCTGTGCAATCTGACTATGCAGACCTGTGGCTTCACAACACTGACTTGAAGTCCAACAATGGTGAGTACACATCCATGTCCAACTCAAGCACAGCCACAGGCACAACTGTCATGGAGTGTATCAAGTCACCAGACAGCTCTTCCTCCTCAACAGAAGCCCAAACCCAAGCCCTTTCCCAGGCCTCAGAGACCAGGGCAACTAGTCCACCTTTACCAACTGGAGACTTTAAACTTGGGTCACCTGAGAAGTTGGCTGGCCTGGCATCACCATCAAGTGGCTATTCCAGTCAGTCAGAGACGCCGACGTCAACCTTGCCCTCATCTTCAGCTACATTCTTCCCAGGACCTCTTTCTCCCTCAACTGGCAAAAGAAAGCCCAAAGTGCCCGAGAGGAAGTCTTCTCTCTCGTCCCTGCAGCACTATCCCAGAGATGGAGCTTCCATTTCTTCTGGCTTTAAGAGAGACCCAGACTTCCCACCTCCCCCTTCTCAACTGGATCTCAATGTTCTTCACAGTGGATATGTCAGACACACACTATCCCAACGGACGCACCACATGCACACACTTCACCACAACAAACACAGAGCTGCAAATGTTTTAGCCACTGGAACAAAGTTGGTGTCTGAGGCATCAAATACTAACCCACCACCTTGTTCAAGATCAGATCCAACACTCACCAGCACCAGTCTATTGGCAGTAACTCAGTCTGCCCCTCGTTCGGTGCAGTTCCACTCTGTTAGTCAGTATATGGAGAGTAGCACTACTACGGAACAAGAAACTTATAGTGGGGTAGAAAATGTTACAAGACCCAAATGTCCTCCGAGTGTTTCAACTTTGGCTCCACCTAACAGTAGGCCTCTCCCTCCACGTAGACCACCTCCCAGACCCCCGGCTCATGACCATACCTTCTCCCCTGAACACCTTCAGCCGCCTCCCCCTGGCCGCCACCCTGATGGACCTCCATCGTATGAGAGTCTGTTGCTCAGACAGGACCGCTATGGGCCTGGAACCTTCTGGGCAATGACAGCCTTTAGAACCCGGATGGACCCATCAACAGACCTCTCCGAAGACAGCTCACCTTTGCATCGGCCAGTGCCACGTGCTCCCCACCCTTCACCCGTGGATCTACACACACATATTCACTCACACTCAGAGTTCAGAGGGCTCTCGCATTCAGCCCATGCGCACCCTGAATTAAGAGTTTTGGGTGAGCGCTCATTTTCCCAGGAAGATGATGATGATGAAGATGAGGAGGAGGAAGAGGAAGAGCAGGTGAAGGAGCCACGTAGGGCTGCGTGTTCCAGAGGAGGCATGCGATCAGACCACCCTCCACCCCCAGCATATGAGTTTGCCGGGGGATCCCACTTAGACTCAGGGCCTTGGGCTAGTCCAGTCAAAGTGCCTGGTCCTACAATGGAGACATCGCATCCTTACCTAATCAGCGATGTAAGGAAAGGAGGAGGACAAGATGATCAGGAAGATGAGGAGAAAGCAACATCAGGTGCAACCAGAAGTGCCCATCAGCAGCATCTACAGGAGAGCAAAGATGACTCCACCACACCTGACACTGAGGATTACTTCAGCAAAGGTAGGCTTTTGATTTCAACACACATAAGTCAAGACAACACAGAAACTGATGTTATTTTTTTTTTTATTACTGCTGCTACAATAACTGGTTAAACATGTCGTAACCTTTAAGTTACAAAAATAAAGAGCATTGTGTGATGCTTGTTTATTTCATGAAATGTATACTAAATGATCGAACGACCAGATGACATGTGATAGGGATGTTGTGTGCTGCAGATTCCACGCCCAGTGATAATTCACTCTCCCCTCTGACGGATGACACCAAAGTGGATGATGACATTATTATCACATCGCCCAACAAGACCCGTACGACGGAGGACCTGTTTGCCATGATACACAGGTGCTGCAAAGAGAGCTTTGTTGGTGGTTCCTTTCTGTCTACAGTGTCTCTGTGCTGCATGTACAATTTGTTTATTTACTTTTTCAATTTTAGTGTTGAGATATTCTGTCCATCTACCCACGCATCTATTCATCCACTATCTCTCTACCTTCTCACGCAGATCAAAGAGAAAGGTCCTGGGTCGTAAAGATTCTGGAGACTTAAATGTGAAGTCTCGTCTCTGCCCTACTACACCAATGGCTCCTGTTTGCACCGTCATTATCCCGCCAGCCCCTCCTGTCAACATCGCAGCCAACGTACCCAGTGCTGCTGGGTCACAACGAGCCCCCGTACCCATCTACCGCAGCGCCAAGAAATCCAGTACGTCAAACGAAGAGTTTAAACTCTTGCTGCTGAAGAAGGGCAGCAGGTCTGATTCCAGCTACCGCATGTCAGCAACAGAGATTCTGAAGAGCCCCATCGCCCCTAAAACCCCAGGGGAGCCCCTTCAGGAGGGGCCCATTAAACAATGTGAGGAATCACTCGCTACACTCCAAGAGCCAACTATTTCTGGTCTGGAGCCAATCCAGATTCCAGGTCTTTTTCCTAGGGCCAACTCTGAGAGTTTCACACCCAAAACCATGCCTATGTCAGCTGCATCTCGACAGGGACGTTCTCGGATCCCACCTGTGGCCAACAGCAGTCGCTACAGTACACGCAGCCGCCTCTACACAGCCCCAATGCAAGCCATCTCTGAAGGGGAGACAGAGAACTCAGATGGGAGCCCGCATGATGACAGATCATCCTAAAACCACCCGAGAGATGTCGTCTAACTATAGCTATGTCCTACATTTGAAATAGTCACTTCTACTTTTCTAATCTTAGTGTGTCTTCAAGGCCAATAGTGTAATTCTTCTGACACACAAAATCTGACTGTTGCTACAATGCATTCAGTTTTGGATCTTTTTAAGGGTGTTAGACAGAGTTTCATGAGATGCTGAATCATAAAGAGATAATTATGAAAACTTTAAGACGATACCTAAATACTGTATTATGGTAAGAATAGCTCCCTCATAATTAAAAGAGTAAAATTTAAGACCTATTTTGATTGAATTGTCTTTTTTAAGTTATGATTAAAAAATTCTGATGAGAAAAGAAATTTGGACAAGGTACATGTGCATGAAAAGCACATGCGAGATCCACAGATATTTATAGTACTTGTGTTTTGAATGGTGTGTGTGTGTGTGTGTGTGTGTGTCTCTGAGGAACTGCTTTCTTATTTAGATTAAAAATTCTTATGAAATGTAATATTCTTACGACTTTGGTGCCCAAAGAATTGGCTAGCCTTTCCAGAGTCCGGCGCCAACTTATCAATTATATTTCCATCTGCAGACCTGACATAAAAACTTTACCACTGAGGCAATAACGTATTTCTTCACATTAATTATACCCAAAAAAAATGACATGATGCATGCATATTTTTGTAAAACTGCGCCTTGGTACATAAAGTTTCATCACGTTGCATGACCCTATATGGAAACATCCCCTGGATCCTGGTTTCTGTTACCATTTTAGTGGTTCCTTTGTATTATAACAATAATTAGTCTTTCACTGTGAAAGTTTTAGTGACATGTGTACCACATTTCCAGTGATCTGAACTGATTTGTCTTGGCTTTGAGTTACCACAAAAGGAGCAAGGGCTCGCACCCATTTGGGCCCAAGGATACGGGCTAATTTTGGGACAATCGCACAGTGGCCTTTCTCTACTAGGGGTGGTTATAAGTAGGGCATTTATAAGTCCCTGCACCATGTTCCACCAGAAAACAATCACACACTTATTTTTATCCAACCTTGAAGTCTAAAATGTTTAGAGTGATTTATCTTACCCGGTGACCGGCCAGTCTTGCTGTGCTGACTTGACGCTGAAAAAAGGGTGCATTTTTAAGCAGTTTTAAAGATGCCATTGAGAGCAGATGGTGAAAATGCTTTAGACGGCCCTCAATCCGTTTGATTAGAGGTTAATTTGGAAATTTTTCCAAGAGCCAACCTCGCTTTT
>KV751315.1:14133109-14145203 GCA_001698575.1 Mola mola | reverse complement strand
GGGGGGTTGGAGGGGGCACTTGGTGCTGGTGCTTCTGGTGGAGCTATCTGAGCTGGCTCATCTTCCGAACAATGATTCCCATTGGACTGTCACTTTCCCCTAAGTAAGACATCCATGATCCTTTGACCCCCTCCATCCCCCATATAATCAAGACACGCATTCTCAAGGCGGGCACAATGAAGTCACCAAAACTTAAAGGACATTCTTATGTTAATGTGTGTTCATTACTTCCACGCGTTATATACCCTTTCTTACCATATATTTATATTTCCCCTTTCTTTTTCTTCAATTTGTCTGATTAAAATCTGCGGTAAAAACCCCGAGGGGGGGGGTCACCAAAAAGATTACCAATAATGGATAGCAGAGCAATTCTTTAATGCTACACAACTCTTTCATAACTTGAAACTTTGAAACTTTGTTGGGGACCACTGGGAAACAAGTGGAAAAACAACTTGCGCTGGACTCTCAAACAGTAGGATGATGTAAATAACTGTTTAATTGTGTCAATGCATACCAAACATATTCAGATTGACAGATGAAAAGGCATAAAAATATACACAGTTGTCTTAAAATGTACCCGACCCTCTCTGTTATAGCAATTAACACAAAAAATGCTAATGATATAAAAACGTCTTCAAAGAAACGACATCTACTAAGACCTGAGGTTCACATTAAAGCAAGATGGATTCAAGTATCAACTTGTCACCACTACAGTGTGAAACGCAGCTACAACACACATGGTTTGGTTTGGAAGTGGTTCTGAAATGTTCAGAAAAATGTATATCTCTACCAACCCATAAATACTTCTGAGATGTGAATAATAAGTCAGATACAACATCTTGCTGTAGGTAGTTATTTGAAGATGTACACGGTTTTCTTTTTCAGGCAGGAAAGAATTTAATTACAGTTAACACTTGATACAGGTTTAATACGCTTTCTGAGAGTACAAAATGATATAAAAAAAACACACAACGTTTGAGCTTGACCTCATACAAAACAACTTGTCCATCGCTCGCTCTCTCGGGAGCTCTTTAATGTTCCCTACAGCACTCAAGCGGGAAAGCTAATGGCCTCGTCTTTATTGGAATGTCAACACTTAGCATTCCAGTCATTGTACACGTATATCCTCGAGTGACGCAGCATCGTACAGTCCTGCGGCTACATCAGGGCTCGAGCTGAAGCTGGGACATCTTCCAGCACTTGAAAACAGACACAGATACAGGAGAAATAACTCTTCAGTGACTGATTTTTTACATCTACAACCTGCCCTGCAGAATCCCAACTGAAGAAAGGTTTTCATCCAAACTAAAAGAGTCACTTTTTAAACTTAATTAAGGATCTTTGCCAATACGAGCAAGAAACGGAAGGGCGACTTCTGCCAACTTTTGGAACGAAACCCTCCAGCGCTTCACTTTCTCAGAGCTGGCTGGGGCCACTCCGGCTATTCAGCATCCGCTCGTGATAACTCTTCACACATTCGCTGGCTTGCATAAACAAAATCTGACGGCCTGTAACAGACCCAGGCATTTTTTTATTGCATGGACATGAAGCGAGACGTTCGCTGCCAGTACCTGAACTAACGTTACCATTCCCGAGTGCAGCACTTCCTGCATCCTGAAACTCTGTCCCAGAGAAAAAAAAAAATAATTCAACAGCCGGATTGCTGAGGAGATTTTAGAGCTGCAAAACCTAGTGTATGTCTCTTTGTGCTTGTGTGTGTGTCTAAAAGTGGAAATGTAGAGGTATATTAAAAGTTAAATAATAGCCTCCAGTTGTTTATACAAAGGCAAAAAGACATTAACATGAACAACTTTCACACTAACATATCTGATAGTAATTACACTGTAATTATGTATTATTGGAAAAGTAAACTATGGTGTGTAAAATCAAAAATGAATGTGTTCAGATGAGGTTGATAGTCAAGATTTTATAAATACTGAGGTCATTAGCTCCCGGATGCACGCCAGCAAAACAGATCACAGGGATATTTCATATGTATTTTGTTAATCTTTTTTTCCCCCAGGATGACAATCTAAATGTTGTTACCCTTGAAAGCCCAGAAAGATATTCTACTAATTTATTTATGTTTTTACATTTAGTTAAATTTAAAAAGCTTCATTCCAAGAAATCAGTTCATAAAATGAATTTGTGCGTCTTTATTTGTGATCCCTGCTGGTTGTCAAAATACCCTAATGCACCAAATTGGGGGGTGGGGGGTGATGCTGAGTCAGTGCTGGACCTCAGTGTTCGCAGCATCAGCTACGACCCCGGTTCAGGTGGATTGACACTGCACCACGTCCCTGTAGAATAATACTTGTCCGTGCGTTTGGTTGCCAGTGAGACAAAAAAAAAAAGGAGAAAAAAAAGAAGAGGAGCCTTTATCCTTTATTGTTTGGTCTGTTTCAGCCTCTCAATATGATGGCAGAGTTTGAGCGCCGGCCCCAGTTTGAGTCCCATGTACTTCATGATGATATCACTGCGCAGCAGCATCAGAGCTTTGCCGTCGATCTCCTGCAGAGAGAGCATGCTGTCAGCAGTGGGCACATTACAAACACTTCGTCTCAGAACAGTCAAAATGGCACTGACTTGATTAAGAGGTCGATTCTGGACTAAAAGGAGACGAAAAGCTAAGGGAGAAACTGTTTAAATCAGGTGGCTGCGTTCAAATATCGGCCAATATTTCAATTCAAAACCCTCAAAAACGCAATATTTTCTACATATCTTTTAATGTTGGTGCAGGCGGCCGTGTCACATGTATTCAATTTGGAGCTGCAGCAAGTTATTCCACAAAGGAAAGTTTTTCTCTCAGAAAGCCATTCCTCCAAACTATAAGAAGGCGATGTAAAAAGTGAAAGAAAAGCTGAAAAGCTTATTCATTTTTATTCAGCTTCTTATTTTCTTATGGTCCCAGCTTCAATGAGCAGAGACAGCAAAATAGATCATTTTACTTAAAAAAACATTCCCTTTGGTACATGTGGTATGTATCACTTTTCCAACCAAAAGAAATAAATGTCAAGGAATGACTGACTGTTTTTGGAAGAGGACTCATATATTGTCGCTGGAAGTGTACAATTTAAATTTAGTCTCTCCTTAAAAAATAAAAGACAATTGCAATAACCAATCATGATACTTGTAGGAACTATACATCCACCAATGGAGACAGCACTTCGAAAGGTGAAAACATGTGGTTTGATCATTCTTTAAGACTTCTAACATCTAAATTTGGCTGTTAAAATGCTACCAGTGAAGCATCAACCTCAACAAATAAGCAGTTTTCAGCTTTGCCACAGACTACATGGTGTGTCGGGAGAAGGACTGGACCTTAAGCTGGCCGCTGACGTTAGGTCAGCTCGTTTCTCTGATATCTTTAGATGCAGACATTCACCGAATGAAAACTCAGAGCCAAGCAGCTAACTTTGCCTCAAGATTCTTGAGGCAAAGGCTTGTTGCATTTGAGTTCTAAGCCCTGCATGGTGATGCACGTCAGAGGGATGTGAGAGCGGATCTGCGTGCTCTGTTCACTGGTGACCGCAGCCAGAGGTCCAGCAGCTGGGTGACGTGGCTGGATGTCCTTACCAGCGCGGCAGCATCAGCGCTGTGCCCACGCAAGTTGGCTTTTCTGCTGTGATTCTGCCTTCTAGATGCAGTCATCAAAGATAAACAACGGATTATGAGGGTCAATATTATTGTCTACCGCGATGTTTCACTGTGGACGTCGTCACATGCAAATTCAAAGGGGAACTCAGGTATTTTTCAACCTAAACCCCATTTTTTTGTTCTTCCGGGACCTAAATTTTCACTAAACACATATTTTGTTAAAAATCCCTCCAGGAATTGCAGACATTGTTTGATCTGGGCAGTTTCAACTATTTTGGATCGCAGCGTGTTGTTTCGATAAGATAAAATACTCACATGCTTCCTGAAGAGCTCAATGTGCGGGCCGAGAGTCTGGGGATCGGCCTCTTGAACAAACCGTATGACATCATCAACGGACCAGGAAGACGCGTCGTTCCCGGAAGCCTCCTTGTCCTGTTTCAAATGGTCTGGGCCCGTTGTTGAGCTGGCTGCTGTAGGTGGAGTGTTGACACATGAAGTGCGGTGTCAGATTTGGTGCACTTAAAAAATCACAGCGTGTTCAATGTTAAGACACTTGAAATAACCAAGCTCTCTGCGCTGCACCGGGGGAAAATTTCAGGGCTTGACAGAACTCGTTGAGTGAGACGAGATGAACAGAAGTAAAAACAGAGAAGTAAAAGTCAGAGAACAGTAATTTCCCATGGCTTGCCCTAAATACGCAGCAGACGACAGCAAAAAAAAAAAAAGGGTCGCTATGACAAGACTGATTAAAATAAACAATCTGTCACGGTTATGAATTGGAGTTCTGGTTTCACTGTTGCTTGATGGAAATTTGTGTTTATGTGTACTGAGTTACTTGTTTCTATTGTTTGAGTTTCTTACTGTTTATTTCTAGTTTTTTGTAGGTCCTGTGTCTTGTCTTGGTTTATTCCACTGTCTAGTTTATTTCATGTCTTTGTATTCTGGTGTTATTCTTGTGTTAACTGTCTCAGGTATTTGTCAAGTTCCTTGTTTTACTCTCGTTTTTTACCTGTTACTTCTAGTGTTTCCTCTCTTATTTTTGTAGGTTCTGTCTGTGATTACTTCCTTGATTACCTCAACCGTCCTTGTGCATTTAAGTCCATGTGCTCCCTTTGTCCTTTGTCCGATCATTGTGTGTCGTGCCTCTGTTCCCTGGTAATTATCCTGAGTTTTTATTTTTGATCAGTTTGCTGAAAGACACTTTTGTCAACAATAAATCCTGGAAATGCTTTCTTTCTGCACCAGAAGCTTGCATTTGGGCTCAGACCCTTTTTCAGTTTCACAATCACTGCAATTCCTTCGAATTTGAGGTCCCCTACTTTAACGGTCAGGCATCTGTGTTTGATTTGACAAAAATAACCATCTGGTGGCTAATCCTGACTCCAACGGCTTTTGCGTTGTCGCGCCGACACGAATGAACTGATTCTATAATATCCCAAATTTTCATGGACATAATTAGGTGATTGAATATTGAAATGTTAATGTTATTAAGTTTTTATATTTCAGCTATTAAATGTAAATATTAACTGAATCCCAAAGTAAAAATGGAAGATAATGCCAGTCTGGCGGTTTATTGTTAAATTTTTGACACGTCGTCCATGTGAACTGTGAAGCTGCTAAATAAAGATGTTTAAAAAATAATAATAATAATAACATAATTGCCAATATAATTATATCAATTCTACCAGAATTAATCGTGATAGAACTACCATTTTTAATTGTGTGATAAAGTGTTCTGGAACAGTCGGTAACAACTACATCTCTTTGCTGTGGTGTGTGTGTGTGTGTGTGTGTGTGTGCATCTAAACCTACCTTCCACTCGTCTGTGCGCACAAACTGGGCCAAGTTCCGTCGTGTTGGAGCTGACGCGCCGCAGGGGGGACGGCGTGTGTGTCTGCCCAGGGTAATACGGCCGCTCCTTCTTTGCCGCTCTGTAGTCCGACACGGTGTGAAGGGAGCGTGTGCCCGGAGCTGGATCCTTCTTGGAACTGTCATTGGACACGCCGTTCTCAGTGTGAGACTGCGGTTCTGTTCCACGAAAAGTTAAGAGAGATGCCGTTAAGACAATGAGGACATTTAAATTATCAATGCAAAATTACAAAACATTCGTGATTTTCTGTTGTCAGTTTGTATTTCGGAATGAACGGAGCAACGGGATAATCAGGGTTAGCCATTTTAGCCGCCGTGGTTGAACCAGTTGCTCCTTTTACAGCCAAATAAAAAAAGAAAAGAGCGACAGAGAATTCAGCAAACATGTTTCATTTTTCCTCTGTGTTCCAACAGGTTTAAATATGGCTACAGGAGGAGTGAACTGAACAAAGAAACAAATATATTACTTTGTTGATGTTTGCATAGATATTACTTTACAGGACTGTAGCTGCAGTGAGGACAGTGTAGTCATCTGTCCATCACACACATTTGCAACAATTCGAAAGAAAGAGGAAATCTGCTGTCAGTCAAGCATGAGTCCATTTACATGCTTGCACTATGTATGTTTCATTTTATTTGTTTAATGATGATGCTGCCCACAGCAACCTTCTCCACATATTTGCCCACCTGACTTGGTCCTGTTGTAGAAGCGTGTGTTGTTGTTGTTGTTGCCGAAGGGGTTGAAGGGCTGCGAGCTGAACAGGCTGTCGCTTTCCAGATACTGGCACATGTTCTCCAGGAACCGCAGCACAGAAGATGTACTGGAGGCGGACGGCAGCTTCACATAGCGGATACCATGTTCTGATCGCACTTGGGGGGGATGGAAGACAAATAGCTTTAATTCTGTGTACAGTATGGACACAAACACACATACACACAGACGTGGTCTCTATTCGCAGACAGAAAAAAGCAGCAGATGGTTTTATAAGGTGGCTTTATAAGTACAAACTCACATTTTTCACCCCATCCCGATGCGCTACTCCCTCCCACCCAAGCCAAGCCTGCACAAATACACATATTAACCCCCACCCCCCTCTTTGCCCAACCTCAACCATCCCAGTCCGGCCCCCCTGAGGGAAACCCAATTCCAGCATCCCAAACCACGTTAGACACACATGTCATCTCTGATTACAGACACAGTGCTCACATCAGCTGCTGCCATAGGCACCATCTTTTACTCCTCTTCTCCTCACCGTGACCCAAGAGAGTGTTCCCAAAACCAATTTCACCTGGCTGATTGCCTTTCCAGGCGTTATGGTGGTACAAACACATTTGGGAATTTATCTTGTGCCGCTTTTTAATGAGTGACTTTTTAAAAGGAGAAAACCAACAATTTTGAAAAAAAATTTTTTTGGCTCTGACTCGTGTACGTACAGAAAGTACGAAGCTTCTGCCGGCAACCGGACTGTTTCCGGCCAAAGGTAACCACATTATTCAAAGTGTTGATGAACAAGTAATTGATCAACAATTACATCGGTAACTTCTCATGACTGCGGCGTCTCTAATGTGTGTGACACTATTTCATATTGTCCACATGTGGGTGTTTGCCCCCCTTGGTGGGACAAAAGCAGCCTCATGAAGACTTGAGGACTATTCTTCAAGGTTCATTGCACTTACCTCGGATGACCTCTCCTCCTGTGTGCGACTGGCTCTGCAGGAACGACAGCAGCACGGAGGGCTGATACGTGCAGTCCACGCAGGCCTGAACCGCCTGCTGAAGCACTGCGTTGACCGGAGCCGGACCGAAGTGGTCCGGGAGCTGCTGCACCAGTTTGCGGTCAAGGTGCGGGCCATAGTCTCCGTGCTTGTTCACATAGACACACACTGGAATGACACAGAAACAGGTTCGAAACCGCTGACACATATACACGGGCACACAGTTAGGCATCAGACTCGTTTGAGTCTGTCGTCCAGCTCACCTGTGCAAACTACGTTTGAGTTGTTGCTGTGGTTGTTTTCTGCGGAGATGTGGCTGGTGCTCAGGCGGGTCTCTGGAGGCGAAGCTGTGACTGATGATGCCCCGAGGGACTGCACCACCCGAGGCCTCTTCTGGAGCAGAAAACAAACAAGGCCCCTCTCATTAGCTCTCTGGCACCGACATGGGCTGTTAGTTAATGATTTATTGAAGGTGTGTTTTGCATTGCTACACATGAAGTACCCTGTAGCGCATACCTCGAAAGGTTTTCCTCCTTGTGCATTTTCAATAAACTCCTCCCTCCTTTAAAATACTCCACCCCTTGACCCCTTATCTTCTTTATTAAAATAAATTCCGCCATAATGCATTATATAGAAAATGGCAGGGTCACTGGACCCTGGAATAATGGATGATGTCTCACCTTGTTCTTAGGCTTGGGCCCTCTCTTCTTGTGTGGTCTGGGGGCCAGCTGGGCCTCAGAGCCAGTTCTCGCAGGGCTCTGTGATGCTCCATTTACCGCCGCTGCCGCTGCAGCCTCGGCCGCTGCTTTCAGCAAAGCTATGGTCTGGGACTTGGGGCGGCGACCTCGGACCCCCTTGCGCACAGGTAGGGGTGGCAAGGGGTTGGGCAGTCGGTATGATGTCTGCATGGATGAGGAGGAGTTGGCAGAGGAGCGACGCGTGGTGAGGGCAGAGGAGGTGGAAGACACAGGAGCGAGCAGAGCACCAGGGAGTGTAACTGGAAACAAAATGGGACATGGGGGGGAAAAAATATGCGCATTTTATTATTCCTCTCGTAATACAAGTCGATTGCACTGCACGAAAGACAATCAATAAGGACGATAATGTAACAACAGTCTGGACATTAAAAGTGGGAACAATAAATTTCATATCTGCTTCACAAAACATCATTTTGCGAGCACACACACGCAAAACCTCCTGATTACCAATGTCCACACAGAGGGGATTAAAATGAAGACGTTGCTGTTGGCCCTTGAGATGAAACATGTTTGTATTATTACGAATTATATATTTCAACCTGCCTAAGACATAGGACGGAGGAACACAGAAAACAAATAAGTGAGCATCTCCGCAGAGGAGATTTGTTTTGATTGTTCCAAGCCCTCTCGAATTGGCAGGTCCATTGTATACAGCCCCTTCCTCTGCTGAAATGGGAGTCAAAAGTCACAACTCCCTGGAGACCTGCCTGCTAGACCATTCCCCCAAACCTTCCAAACCTTCTAAACCTTCTCTTCTTGGATTTTTGGGGCTTGTGCCAAAACCCTGATAACAGTATAAATGTAATATTCATTCATTTTAACAAAAATTTTAGCAAGTGCAAAAGGATTTTTTTTTTTTTTTTCTTCTTTTTTGATGAAGTAAGAAAATTCCAAAATATATTTAAGTTGATTTAAGAAACATAAGATTCAAACCGGCAACAAAACACAGCCTATAGAATTTAAAAACTTGCCAAACACACAATATCTGTAATACACTGAACTACTATAAGTTCTCCAAAGTTAAAGATAGAATGTAAAAATGTATTTTAAGAATTTTTGACTTCATGTGCTGCCATTTCTTATCAATCAGCAGACACTCTGACTCACTGTGGTTTAAACTGACGGATCAAGTGTGACAATTGATTCTATATCTAAGAACAGCCTGTGTATGTATGTAATCTCATCTAGTCTCAAATGGGTGAAACAGACAAATAAAAACGCACTTTCTTAGATCTCGATTTAAATGCCAGGAGCTTTAGACTCCTGTGCAGATCTTTTTGTTGCCACATTGACGTTTTTTCAAACTTTCCATAACATGGAAGAATACTTTTAACACATGTGGTATCTGTGTAAAGCTACAGCATATAGAATCTTCGGGCACTGGTGTTTGTGATCCAGGGGGCTTGGAAGGCTTTTGGCCCCTGATAGTGTAAACATAGATACACATATTAAAAGTTTAGTTAAAGAATGTTGTGGACTTGCCATCAATCCTTTTCTCTTGCCCAACAGCAGCTGTTCAAATAAAAAGAGTGAGGGGAGGAGAAAAAAAAAGGCAATGACCAGTGTTTGAAGGGAAAGCATAACAGCGGTGCCATTACCCCGCTTGGGTTTCATTAGTCTCGAGCGTGACTTGGATTCGATCACAAAACCATCACTGTTTCATTGTGGTATGAAACAAAGACAGGGAAAAGGAGAGAGGGAGGGAGAAAGAAAGGCAGGAAAAAGAAAGATAATCATCTCATGTTTCAATGGGAACTCACCGCTTGGTGAAATCAGGGACCTCAGAGTGCATGTGGACGCTCTCAAGAGACAGTGGCTTTCATTAGAGCCTCCTTGACTGAAGTGATATCAAGAGAATATGGAAGGTTTACAGTATTCTGAGGGGCCGTCGGGGGACCCTGAAAGCTGTTTAGCTGGTAAATACATGAAAGCGGGTATGGAATAAAGCAGGGTCTTGTTTCAGAAGGTGAGAGCTACAGCAACCCCCCCTGCACGGTGGCACACTTATTCACACTGAGTTCGACGCCATAAGCTGAACAAAGGCAGATCAAATTTTGGTTGCAGGGTACCAATCAGGAGCAGCGGGTTTTAATTCGCCATGGGAAGCCAAGAGTAACGTGGGGGGGGGCGCCTTTCTCTGATCTTTCGTTGAAAATCTAATCCGTTCACTTCGCGTGGCGCCACCGAGGCAACACCTCCCGTACCTCTCCGTACGGGTGATTAGCGTCATATTCTCTCCTACATCGGTTCATGATAAGGTGTATTTTTTTTAAAAAAAAGACCTCTGCATTTTTAATGACAACTTTCCAAGAAAATCTGCTTATAGATGCAATTCATTCCGCAGTGCGTGAAGGTGTCAAACTCAGACTCAGCTTGTTGACAGTGAGCGGCGCATTTAAACTCAAGACTCCATTTTTAACGGCTGCACCCTTTCATCAAATTCCAGGGAGTGTCATTTCATATGATATGGCCACATGACAGCCTGCCATATTTGGCATCGACGGAAACGTTCAAAAGTTGGACATCAGTTCGAACAATGTTCGGCTCCAAAGATTGAATGCCTGAGCCAGCGGTGGCCCCAGGAAGAGATGGCCAGTAGGTTCCCTGAAAAGCTTAAAGCGCTGTAATATATAAACTACACAGAAGCTATGGCAATATGAGTGTGGAGGAAACACACACTGATGTACTTATCTGATGGGCAAAGTCAAACAGCCACACAACATCACACAGCAAACCTAGTTTTAGCGTGTTGTATATTAACGGTTCCTCCGTTTGATTACAATACAAAACGAAATACAAAAGAAACTTTAAAGGGGAGCTTCTTAGCTTAGTTCTCAGATCTAATCTACATCCATGTTAAACAAAAATAAAAATGCATGTCACGCGACCATTCACCACTCCTTCATTCATTCAAGTGCGTTAAGCATGCCCATAGCCAACAGGAAGTGGAGGTTCCTTTGGTTGTTTTACATGCAGAAAATACTACAGAGGAGGAACAGAAATGGTAAAATGCAAGACCCCAGATTATGGCTTAATTGTACCTATTGTGGTGTCATACAGTTTTTATTCATTATTAATGTATTTGTGATGTTGTTTGGCTGTTGTTGGATGGTCATTGGTATCTCAGCAGTAAGTAATAATAAAGTGCCCACAAGGACCCTATTGGAAGGAGAGCATGATTATCTATATTATTTTGTCCGAACGTCTCCATTTTAGGGGCCCTAAAATGCCAAATGAATGTGGACAGGACAACATAAACGGAACAAAAGCCAAGCAGTGGCCTGGGTCTCCTCTCTCTCTCTCAATGCTCATCTGTCTCTTTTCCAGTTTCTTGTTCTAAGATATAATTACACTTCCTGTGACTGGTCCAAATGTTTTTTACACGTGGACCAAACCACGGCTCCGAAACTGAAAAGTTCACACCGAACAGGTTAGGTGTGAAATCAAAAGGGTTAAAAAGTAAGTTTTGCTGCAGGTTTAGCTCCTTTACTACAACTCATGTTCATATTTTTGTTTTTTTTTGCCATTTCAACTGTAATGACTATAACTAATATTGTCAGTATTACTTTCACATTACTGTCTCGAGTGATAACTGAAACAGCGAAATACTACCGAAAAATTGTTGCACGTGAATTGTGATTAAATAAATCAATATCATCAGTGCGATACATTATACAATTATAGATTTTTATTACAGATTTATTTTTCTTCCTGTTCCTGGCAACCACTGGCTTTTAATTCATGCCCTATCAACAGTAGCAACCAATGGCTGGACAGATAGAAAGGATGCATTTGTTATGCAGCACGGTTTGCATAATGCTTTAATGTGATACAAAATGTTATTTGTAGAAAACTGTCTAAAAAAAAAAAAATGCAATGTCATTTATGTGAAGACGTGTAAAATTATAAATCTGCCCTTAAAAAAAAACAAAACATGTGTGCCATGCAAAACATATGGTCCTGATCCCGACTATATGATTCTAACTCGACCCGCTGACCTGTGTGAGCCACAGCCCGAGGAAACATGTGCACATGCAAGTGTATGTGTGTGTGTGTGTGTGTGTGTGTGTGCTCATGAGAACAGGGTCGCTGAGAAGTGTGTCTGCTGTCTGGGAGGTGGGGGAGGGGCCCCTCAGAGTTGCTTCTCATCTAAT
>KV751315.1:14095537-14112202 GCA_001698575.1 Mola mola | reverse complement strand
CTGCTGGGTTTGGATAGCAAAGTGCACAGGACGCAGATAAAGATCCAGATTCCAGTGCTGGAGGCAGGTTTGAGCTTGTCAGGAAGAGGACTGCAGAAGGGGGCTGATCGGGACTGATCGGGGACTAATCAAAGGCAGAGCACTTCCCCAACCCATTAGTGGATTCATTCGGTGGGATAATACAATGAGCCAATTAAGGGGAAATAATATAATAATAATTACAGCCAAATCCTCGTTATAATCCTTGTTAAAAGTACTCACTGAAAACACTCTAATCCGGATATCTTGACTTCAGATTTGCACATCGGCAGATTGTTAAAAAAAAAAAAGTAATCATGTTCGTCTTTCTTAGAGTGATTGTATGTTACATTATTAGTATTGATTCATATTTAGCCTGAGCAGCTGGTGGACTTGATTTAATAGATCTCCACTGTATATATTCCGTTCTGCGTGGAAATAAAAGTTTCCCTTATGTGTGTTTAGTGTGGGTGGCAGCTTGCTCTTCTCTCGGTAGATGTTTACTGTCTCTCGGTTTTTAACACCAGCCGGTTCATCATTTGTCTCACTTGACCAGTGAGCTCTGTCTTCATCACATAAACAAGCAAGGTGAACAAATACAGAATCAATCCCAAAGCAGATGGGAACAGTAAAGAGAATATTCATTGTTTGTAGCATTTTGGTCTCTAAAGCAGTGGTTTAATGCAGAGGGGCTCATTCCCTCTGAAATAGAGTGTACTTGTGATATCACGATGGAAAAAAAAAAAAAAAACTGACTGCAGATTAAGGATAATTTATTTTTCCATTAAAATTGTTGCAGGGGAAAAAACTGGGAAATAATGTCACTCAGATATGTTTAACATCTAAACACTTTTTCTCTCCAGTGCAACATCAGATGTGAACCAAATGTTGGTGATATTTATTCATTTATTCACTCTGTTGTACCTTCCAGACAAGAAAAAAAAAACACAATAAAAAACAATCTTTAAATCAATGTGCATTGTCAAAACTCGATCCAACCCACTTCATCTCAGTCAGACACATAAATAATCAAGCATAGCTCATTTATAGGTCTATTCTGTAGCTGCAGAGTGCAGGGAAATCAAAAAATCAAAAAGTATCTCTTCTCTACTGAATGAAATGTTATGTTCAGAGAATAAAGATGTCGCGGACTCATGATCTGCTTTAAAGCGTGTATTTTTGAGATTGTTTCAGTGAGGACGGGACGTCGTGGAGGTCAAACGGAACGCAGCGTGCACATCAGAGAACAGATTCACGCTGATTTAACCAATTAGTGCAGCGATGAGGGCGAGGTGTCGGTGGGAGAGAGAGAGAGAGAGAGAGAGAGAGAGAGGCGGCCGTGGCTTGACTCTGGCTTATTGGAGGGCGACAGATAATCGGGACATACTGGGGCTCTCGCAAAAGACGAGCTGTGGTCCGCTCCGGTCCCGAAGTCCTGTGTTATCACAGCTGATTGGATGTGGAGGCCCCTGCTGGAACGCGCACACGTCCGCGCTCCCATTGGCTGTCGGCGGCGTCGCTCAGCGGAATGACGAGTTCTGCTGCTGCTGCCGCCGAGGCTGCGAGCACGGATCCTCCGGAGAACCACTCACCGTCCACGGATGCCCCGTCCTCAGCGGCATGCCCGCGGGATCCGCTCTCGTCTCCATCCACAGACTGAGTAAGTTGGATATTTGATGGCGTCACGATGCGCGGGCCCGGGCCACGTCCACGTCGCTCCACATGATGTCTCCTCGTCTTCCCGTATCATCATTTCAAACGGGCATGATGCCGTGTGCTCCGCAGACCGAGCTTCCTCACCCCGACACAGGCCGACGCATCTTCGGGTGAAAGCGGAGGTTCGCGGATCGTTTCCCTCACCCTTCGCGTCATTTCGCGTGCGTAAAAATGAGCACTAATAACGGGGCTCTTACGGACGCTGTCTGGGGTTCCTGTTGTGCAACACTGTCGTGAACGGTGCTACGGTATAATGTATGCACCGGTTGGCTGTGTAGGCTGTGTAGGAAACGCGTGGACATCGATGGGATGGATGCTGGTGCGCTCCGCTCCGCTCCGCAGCGCAGCGGAGAGAGAGAGAGAGAGAGAGACAGACGCAGCTTCAATGCAGAGAGAGTCCGTGGGACTACTCTCTCTCTCTCTCTCTCTCTCTCTCTCTCCTTCTCTCACCTCATGCACACGTGCACGTGGACGCACGCGCCTGCCCGTTGAATTCACGCGTTCAAACTCACTCATTCCGCAGGCGTTCGTTGCCAAGAGAAGTGACTGTTTTGTGCCGCTCTGTCAATATGTTGGGCACTTCCGCTATGACGCTTCCACCTTTTTCCATTTTCCAGCTGTCTGCCTGAAGGCAACCCGGAGAGGCAGCAGCTTATCAATAAACCCTGGCCCTGGGTGGTGCCAATTCTTAGGAACAATTTTCCTGGAAGGCAGAAAATAAGGCGTCCTTGGCTGCTCCAGTTTCAAGCTCTTAGGCTATATTGAGCCAAAGAACTGTATAGATCTATGTCTCCTCCTTGGCAGCGACAGATCCTTGAGTGAGTAGCCATAGAGGGCCTCAACATCCACCTTATCACTTCCCCTGGAAAGACGTAGCTGTGTGGAGTGTAAGCTGCATAGGAAAACGCCCACACAGGCACATGAGCCAAATCAACATTAAAGTGTTATTTTTTGCGCCGCTGAATAAATCAAGTGTTATACAAATGATTGCTGGACGGGCATTGTGTGAAGCTTTGATGGTTCCAGTACAACAGCGTTCACAAGAGGCATTTCAGTAACTGTGGTCAGCTTTTGGATGTTTGACTATAAAAGTGCAGGACTATATAAATGTACATGCTCTTCAAAACTGGGATAGAAAGTTAAATCATCACACATTTCAACCCATTCAGTTAAGCGTTTTGAAAGTGCCAGCAGCTGAGAGCTGAAGCATCGGGACTTATTAAATGCAAAGTACTGCTGTGGCTGGAATATCCTTTTGCTTGTATTGTTGTGCAAACTGTTGGACACAGTTTTGAACCTGATAATGGGGGATTTTAGGGGACCACCAAAGATTCAAAGCATACTGAGGTGTTTATAGTCAGTTTTCTCCATCTTAATTTGGTGTGTCACCGTATGAATATTGGCTAACGCGTGAGAAAACACACAGCAGGTCAGAGTGCATACCGCCACCAGCCAGCTGAAATTAAGCACAAATCATATACATGCATGAAAATGATAACTCATGTATATGATCTGGATTGTATCTCTTTCTCTCTAAAATCACAAATGGCTGATTGGAACGTCAGTATTCCCACTGGTATTTGGGCGTAAACAGGTACGGCTCGTCAAAGTTACTGAGTTTGGCTTGAGGGAAACATGAATGTCTGTTTGAAGACCATAAAAAGTCAATCATCAGGTCAGAGAACAGCCAAAATCAGTAGGCCGTATCATCTCAGGCTGGTTGTGAACTCCTCTTGTATCTTCAGGAGATGAGAGAAAAGCCTGGAGATCATCAATCATCCATTCATCAATACACAAATCCATTGCTTGTGTCAAAATCCAGATACCCCCGGTCAAATATAATTTCAATTAAAATTCAGGCAATCTCTTACTTGAGTTCAGGTGCTGTGTACTTAAAAACACACATACTCAAAAGTTTTCATTATAACGTCACAGTAAATACGTGAATCCGTTGCCATCATAGGACATTAACATCACGATTCACGTTTATTTGAAAACTTGAAGCATGTATTTCAAGACTAAACTCTAACTTTTTCACCAGCTATAAATATACATTTGCAGGGGACTCAGATGAAGACATCATATTTATATCACGTGCACACTGTGTAGCTACACGCACTCATGCAAATAGTATCTACATTAGACATTCAGTTCATCAGTTATCAGGTTTCTACTAACGTAAATGATTTTTCTGACGGTTTAAGAACCTTTCTCACGGACGGCGGAGTGGAAGGTCATATTGGCCATTTAATCTGACATTGCCGTCCTCCTTCTTAAAGCTCTCACTATTGTACCTCTGTCTAAAATAACATGATGGGCTGACCTCTACGTAAAAGTAATTCCTTCTAAGAACCTTGATAGAAATAATCAAAAATCAGTTAAACATTTAAAAGACACGTTTCCATTCATGCAAGGAATCTAATAAACTAATGTACTTTGTTTCTGTGTTTTCCGTGACATTTCTCAAAAAACAAATGATCTCTTTTTGTACAGCTTATGGGGACCATCGGCGTCTGTGCAAAATGTCATACATTCAGTTGTTGTTCAGATATTTCAGTGAGCAACTAAGTGTAGACTAGAGCAAAGTAGGCGGGGCTCGTGTTGCCGCCCACCAAACATTCCCTGTGGACCGCCAGGCCTTCAGCGTGGTCCAGATTGAGAGCGTGGCTGATGGGAAGAGACTGGCAGAAGATGAGCGTGTGGAGGTCATTCTTAAGTCATTCATCATTTAAACGTGTCCTCGAGGAAATGCCATTTGCACGTCCTAGTTAGCCCCCATCTGTTCCATGACTGCATGATATTGCATGTGCAAGGGATGATGGACCTTCGAGCGATCCTCCGACAGCATATCATAACGTCCTGCTTCTCTTTTTTTTTTTTACCCCCGATCCTGCAGGCACGACTGCTGTGAGGTCTGGACGGAAGTATGAGACGGACAAATATGGAATAAAGGGGATTCAGACAATTGAAACCGCTTGAGTCAGATCCATTGATAAAGAAGGTGACATTTTAACAAAAAAAAAAAAAAAACAGAAAAAGATAGAGTGAGACTAAGGCAGAAGAGGAGTGAAGATGGGACACGACCAGACACTTCCCACCTTTCTCCTGAACTCGGCGGTTCACCTCAGCAGCCAGCGCTCAAAGCAGTCGTCTCCTCGTTAGAACCCAGGCAGCTCGTTTCACCTGCTGGAGGAGCCCCCACCCTCGGTGATGTGATGAATAAGTTTGAAGTCCTTGGCATTGTGGGCGAAGGTGAGTGGATTAACTCAGCGTGCATTCGTGCGTATGTGCGGAACATGATTACATGTTCATCCGTTGTCCCGGTGATGGGGGACAGATCTCAGTTCGGCTGTTTTAGATGGTTTGCGCTGTGCGGCGTTGCTGTGGTCAAATTGTACAGCATTTTGCCAACACGCCTCATTCCCAGGACATTGAACTTTCTGACGCAGTGCAGAGGGTTTTTTCAAAGATCTCTGTGAGCCGGATTATTAGTATTGAGGTTGTAGAAATTTGAGACCGTCCACAACAGGAAAACAACATCAGTCATTTGTTTACCATCTCCAAGGCCTTTATTTACCTCAACTGCAAAGAGAACCGAGTCTTTGCCTGAAACATACTTACTGTTTATAGAAGAATTATTTATTCCGCCCGTTTTATAACCATGTCTGTCAATACTTTTTATTTAAATATATCCTTATTTCCTTATCTGCAATGTCCAATATGCCGTTGGTGCAAATTTAAAACACTGCTTCATATTCTGCACTGCTTTGGTGAAATTTAACAAAAAAAATAAAAACAGAGAAACAACAGCTGAACTTAATCACTAAAGTGAAACGCTCTAAGTTGAGAGAAGGAGAATTGCTCCGTTACTATGACTGAATTTGGGCCGTGAAAGTGTAATTTCTGATGAATTTACATCGTAAACTAGTACAGCTGATGGGCCCATCATTAAAGGATTTTACTCGGCCTTTATTTGGAAACCCTGCCTACTCAAAATTCCAACATAATCAGAATATTGGATTTTGTTTCACTTTGTCATAAATGAAGCCATATTTACTTCAGTCAGAGCTCTTATAGTCAAATAGTTTGGGTCTCTAATAATGGCCGGGGGTGTAGTGAAAACAAACAAAGACCAAAATAAAGGCGAGATTGGATAGAATCCTGTTACATAATGAGGACACTGGGTACGGTAGTCACCTAATTTGATAATTTAAAGATCATGTTTTCAGCTCAAAGGGGTTAAATGCAGCATTTCAGGTGTGTATGTGTGTCAATACCCCAGCCAAGCAAGATTTTGTTGTATGAAAAACAAACAGGCCACATTATGAATCACCTTGTATCAAATATGATTAGATATATATTTATTAGAGCGAGAGATTTAGAAATACAGGCCTGTCTCTAACATAAGCCTGATGTTGGTGTAACACTGGAAGGTGGATGATGGGTCATAAAATCTCGCACTGATAAATGATGTAAACGAAGAAGGTAATTAAAAAAAGGGCTTTGAACTAGATCTAATGTGGGACAGGAAGCCAGGGCAGGACAGGACAGGGGTGTGCGTGAGCAGGCCAGCGGCTGAGTTTTGGATTTTTTGGGAGTTTGGATGACATGTCATAAAGTTGTGGTAATCAGTTGGACGCGATGAAGGCGTGGAGAAAGCAGAGCAATGGGCAGAGACGAGCTATTTTTTAGGTGGAAAAAAAAGCACTTGTGGTGATCGATTGGAAGTCTGTTTCAAAGACAAGTTGTTGAAAACAAGTACAAATGTGTGCGATGGGAGACAGATTGGCAGTGGTCAGACAGAAGTTGTGAGTAGGTTTTGCGGTGGAATTGACGACCGATGATGATCAAGTCAGATTTATCCAGTTAGAACGAGGAACTGGGCTCGCTTCCATGAATTACTTCAGTAGGATATGCGATTAACTTCTCTCACAGTGTGTTTGTGTTTTAAGTGACAGCATTGATGGCTGGTCAGAAAATGGAATGAATGAGGACAAAATCAGAGGTCTGGCTGCCACTGTCCCTCAAGTATTCCACACAACACGGCTCCTCTGTACACCAAAGCACGCAGAAACGAGTCCTCTCGGTCAACAGTGGCATTTGTAGCTGATTTCTGTGAGCTCCACTGACATTCATCCCTCTAATATGAGAGCAGAAAGTAACGCAGTGGTTACTGCTAAATCTCACTATGAGCTTCGTTGTCAGCAGATATTAACGAAAAAATGAGAAGCACCAGGAGCTGCCTTTTAATTATGGAAAATGATGACGTTGACAGTGTTTTTTCCAAACTGACATTTAAAACTTTCTTTAAATAATAGTGTCAGTGTTTCTTGACATAAAAAAGAAAACACAGCCTGTCAATTAAAGCATTCCCTGCAACATGTTAATGATTTTTCTTTTAATTCTTATGATTTCCTGACATCCTTTTTCTGTCGAACTTATCGAATGACTCTTAACCTGTGAGCCTCAGACCCTTATAATAAGGTCATGAAGGCGACTTACACTGCCCGAGCGGCTAATTTAGGAGTTCAGCCATTAAATGGCAATAAAATAATTTGATTATGCAGCTCTTTTTAGGAAGCTTCAACATATTCTCAGGCTGAATGGATTCAATTCTAATATTGAAATGAGTGATTTGTGGGTGTTGTGACGCTGAAAGTTTATAGACATGTGTTTTTGAGCAGCTACACATGATGTGTTGTACTTTGGCTACTCTGTCAAATTGGCCTCAAAGCCTGGTTTCTGGGGACCACAGAGGAACACTGCTCAGGGCGTAGACGTTACTTACGGGGCTCGATGTGCGTTCTCATCGTTTCCACCACTGTCAGTAACAGAACTTTATACTGCATTTATTCTTTCCACCCTGTCCTTCATGCAACATAAACAGATTCACGGCCGCACCTGAAATATAGACACAGTCAGAACACGATGTGCTTAGGAAAGACAGAAAGCTGTGTGTGTGTGTGTGTGTGTGTGTGTGTAAATATAGGCGTACGTGTGTGTCGAGCGTGTGGGAGACTATGTTCTGCCTGCGTCCCACCTATGAACTGGGCAGGATGGTGGTGCAGTGGTTAACACTGTCGCCTCTCAGTACAAGTGTCCTGGGTTGGATTCCTGACAAAGCATAAAGACATGCAACTAAAGTTAATCTAAGTACTCTAACATGTTTGTTCACTCTCACTGTCCATTGAGCAGCATATGTCCATTTCTCTTTCCAGGAGCATACGGGGTGGTGCTCAAGTGCAGGCATAAGGTAAGGCGGCATTTCTCATTTCGGTCTGTCGTTAGAGATATGAAGTCTTTGAGCTGCAAACGCCAGCACCAGTGTTCATGTCCACATACAAGCAGGATAATGCTCTCTGCAGTTGTAATGGTGTACAAACTGTGAAACTTCAGTCAATGGTACTGGCCTTCTTGTGCACATGTACTATCACACTGTGTGCATAAATGTGTGTGTTCTCTGAGAGAGTCTGCTGTATGACATGGGCCCTAACTCTGGCTCTTTACAGAAGTATTTAAATTTATGCCATTAATGTGCTTTGTATTCATGAAAGCAGGGCCTGTTGTGACTCATACGTGACTGCATGGTAGCTCCATTGCTCCCATAATCGCTGTTTCTCATGTAACCAAGTGATAAGTGTGTTTCACAAAGTTCGCAAAATTGCTCACCTTTACCTTGATCAGGGGGTCAGCCTATAGCTTACTGACAACAGGGGCTACATTTCAAGTAACAAGAATAATGTTTAATAAATAATCTTCATTCACAAGTTGTTGGAATAAAACTTCATGTTTAAAGTTAATTCAGGCCTGTCAACGTGTTGTAGCTATAGGCTGAGCCTATAGCTACAACCCTCCTCTCTTGCCAAGAAAGTTGGTAATCCAGGTTTTCTTCTGTTCTTCCCTTTCTGAATAAAACAGCACAGCACACAAACACACACAGTCATTAGTTTAAGTCCTGCTGTCAGGTGACAAGCGTGACTCATTTAGAATCAGCTCTGCACTTTTGTTGCACGTGGAAGCGTAGAGATAGATGTTTGCCCTTTGCTAATGTTGGTATTGCTAATTTGTCATTGTTTGTGCTCCCTGAAATGAACATGACCTGTGGCCTCAGGCACTCCTGGGCAGGTGGGCAGCGACGCGTTAAGGCCACAGATGCACTTTTAGGTTTGCTTGCAGTAGTTCACCAACGTGATCGGTGCTGTCAGATTAGAGCTCGGTCTCCTGTGGTGCACTAACGCTGAACAGAGCTTGGTAACAGACAAGTACTTGATCCGGACCACTGAACATCTAAAAGATAGAACTGAACACATGAGCCTATGTTAAACCTGAGGTTTGTCTTATTTACTGTAGTAGTGAACGATGTTTACACGGCATGACATTTTTATGAAAAGGCATAATTGCCCCTGGTATTAGCTCCAGGGAAACGGTGAACAAAACCATGAAAATATAAAGGTTATACTGATCTATGTGGAATTGATGAAGTAAAGAAATTGTTTCCACCCCCTAAGAATTACACTAAAAGCAAAGAGCACAAGACTGAAAGCTTGTCTTGTGCGGTGGGGTGACCCCTCCACACCCCCGATGACATAATGACGTGTTAGCAGTCGTGACAACTGTTGTCACCAATTATTTTGGAAAGTACGGCAGTCAGCAGGGAAACAGCACAGCACAATGACGAACAGTCCACCCCTCTGAGAAAAACACCGGTCTGAAAAAATTCCACAGGTTAACAGGTGAACTGGGAACACGTGATGGAATTAGTTGTGCACAAGGACGGAGGCAAGGTTCAGCATTTTGTCCAACACGTGACTGCATAAGCTCAGAAACATTTCGTAAAACCGCTATTGGTTTTAAAACACAGTCGGTTTTCGAAATGAGCGTTTTATTTGTCTTTTTGTTTGCACATTCTGTTTTTATTACATTTCCCAACTTTATTGGATTCAGGATTGTAATTATGCAGGGTTGTATTTTTTGGCACTGCTTCTTCTATGAAGTACTAATTTCTTACATTCAATACTGCATTCTTGTAATTGTAATGTTATTTATATCGCAACTTTCAAGAGCAGAATGTCACAAAGCAGTTCACATAGAAAAGAAAAAAAAAATTTAAATGTACATCTACTCAGTTAATTAGAAAATACAACATGAATAGATAAGATAAACAGATTGTCTTAAGAGACGGCTTAATGTGTGGAAATCAATGTAGAAGCCATCATTTTATAGATCATTTCAATTTTGGGATGAGATTAACATTCATTCGTTCATTCATTTTCTATCGCTTATCCTGTTAGGGGACATATTTTACATGATTTTTATTAATCAGCCCGCAACACGACCCATAGTCTTGCACACGCTCCTTTAACGCCGCGTTAGCCGCTCACCAAACGAATATGACCAGACAAGAATGAGGTTAATGGCAGATTGCTGCCACTATTATTAAGACCTGCATTCAAGGCCTGATTAATTAAGTGAAGAGGTTAATCTGAATGAAAGGTAATCAGTCAACAACCTCGTTTCCTGCACATTCCTTTGATTGTGTTTCCTGGGATTTGGTCGGACACATTTATATCATGTTACTTGCAATAAATGAGTTAAAAAAAATAAATTGAGCATAATGCTTACAGAATATTACAGATAAATTTAGAAAATGTTAAGATTAAAGGGGTCTTTGCCAATTGTGAAGGTGAAGAGATAGGCTTATACACTTTACATCACACAATAAGAGTAGACAGATACTCAAAGATGTTGCAGCTCTGACTGAATGTAAAACAGAAGAGGAAGTTGAACAAGTTGGCTTTTAAGTGATGAATAAAAGTAAAGATGAATTAATATGCTTTTTATGGCAGAAAATTATAATTACTACAGAACAACTACAGAAGCTGCAGTGCAATTTAAGAAATCACACACAAGTAGACAAAACAAATTCAGGAAGCTTCTCATTTAATTTGCACAACACAGACAGACAAAGAAAAACCCAACAAGTAGCACTGATGAAAATTTATATCGATGTTTCTGAGGGTCAAAGTCAAAAAGAAATGTGGGACATGCTCATTTTGGGACCATTTATGACCGTTTTGTTATTGAAGTCAGCTACTCATCAGCTGTGTTGCAAAAACACATTAAAATAAATGTATTTTTTAATTTATATAACATCGAGTAAAATTTAATTTTAGTCAGCTAAGACATATCCCATGACATGTGTTCTACTTGCTGTGCGTCTTTCTGTTTGGCTGTGCTGTGTTTGCCCATGTTGACAAATTGATGGATATGACCACAATTAGTTTATTTACATGTGTTTTCCTACTGCGATGAGCTCAGTAAATGTAAATGTAAACTGTCAGCTGCACTATATTCCTCAATATCAATATCATCTTTAATTATGTCACACTGAGCTACAGTCCGAATTGTTATGTCTACAAAAGTTGATTGAAGTCAAAGAAAATATCGATAGGACTATGCAGTAGCTTAGTCCTAGAGTCTTACAGCAAAACTCATATCCTGGAAATACTCCCTGTTATACTAAACTAAAGTGAGTAGGATAGAAAAGCAAACAAACGTTTCATGATGCTTCCATCCTAATATGTCCCTCAAAAAAAAGGTCAATAAACACATTAACAAAATATTTTAAAAGATATATATATTTTGCTCAGGTGTTTGCCCTGTGGTTTCTTCTCTTACGCTTGCACTATCTTTCCTTCTCTTTATGGACGACAGTCGTCCAATGAACAGGAAGTTCTGTCGACACTATGTTTCATGAAATTTTTAAATGAGCCATAAATTATAAACATTGGGGGAAATTCTAAATATGCCCGCGCTCGCCTCATGCAGCCGTGGACGAGATGACACAGTAAGCAGAGCATCACGGTTACAGGGGCAGCTGACAGCCTGCAGAAGTGGATAAAAGCTAAAGGACAATCTGCATTAGCAGACGTGTTAAAACGCAGAAAGCAGCTGACTGTGAATGTCACATTGGACTTGGATTAACTCAGGGCAAATTCTGTATGTGAGACAAATGCAGCAGGACGTGAATCATATGTTGTGGAAAATGTGTATGTGTGAAAAATGAAGACAAAGAACGTGGAAGGCACAACTACTTGTAACAACTAATCTACTCAATCATTCGAGAAAAAAAAAAACTGTCCTCTGAATGTGTCTGTGCTGCAACAACATTTCTTTTACTTTATTCATCATTTTGTGTAAATTTCCCGTAGATTTTATCATCATCAAAAGGTGTATCTTTGTTTTTTGTGGTGTGTGTGTCTCTCTATTTTCTCGCATATTCTTGAATGCTGCTGCATCCATTTTTTCTGTGCATGTTTATGGCTGTATGCAACCAGAATTTAAAAAAAATCTTGTTTATAGACTATTTAGTTTTTTTATTTTTATTTTATATTTTATTCTACAGTAGGTGATAGGTTTTCACACCTAGAGACAGACACTCAGACCGTTGCCATTAAGGCTTTTTTAGCTGTGCTGCGTGTTAGCAGTTATTTTTACTTTTCTCGGCTGAAAGCAGGGCAAAAGAGAAAAGGGTGGCGGAGGGAATGAGAGAGGGAGAGAGAAGCTTCGCGTGAGTGTGTGATGGAGAGGAGAGGAGAGGAAGAGGGAGGTATTCGGTAGACTATGCTGATGGTAAATGGGTCACCCTGTTAGGAGTCTACAACAGACCTATGAGAATCACAGAGACTCTGGGTGCTGGGCGAGAGCCGAGCCAGGTGACTCAGAAGAGACTCTTAACTCTACTACGAAGAAAGGAAATGCATTTTAAATGTGTGTTCCTGCATAAATTATTTATTTTTCACAAGACGGTATGGTTTTTATGGAACATTTAATTATCTGAGCCAAAGTGCGCTCGCGTTCGTGCAATGTTCTGCCACTTATTGAAGTGTTGTATTAGTGTATGTGGGTGTGTGTACGGTGTTATCTTGAATTTATGACAATAGCAAAACCTTCTCACTAACCAGTGTTTCCTGGTGCCTACACAGTATTTTTAGTCTATGCTGTAGTGCTGCAGGGATATGTTAATTAACTTTCAGTATAGTTAACAGAAAATGTGTTTGTGACTCTTGATGATTTCTTACCGCTGCCCCCTAGAGGGGGAGAGGATATTGCAATCTGACCAGGCTGTCTGTCCGTCCACCTGAACTGTATGTTTGTCTCTGCAAACTCAAGAGCTACAGCACGTTTGGACCTAGAAATTTTACACAAAGTAGATCTACACAATATCTTGGCCCTCTTCAAAGCTAATGGGGATCATCTGGATTCTTAATTTTTTTGAGAAAAGATTGTTTGATGTTGATGTTTGTGATGTTTTCAGTTACAATTTTAGAATAGTCAAAGCACAAAGTGAATGAATATGTCCATGTCTATGTCTTTGTCTTTGTCAATGAATATGTCTTGTTGTTTACATGACACATCCCTCATGAAATGACTAATACACATGAATTGATAACAAACAAATCATTCCAGCTTGTCAACATATCAACATCCATTAGCATAATTCATTAACATCCTAACAGAACCACCACTTCATATGCACCTTCCCCACGAGCACATGACATAAAATACAGATCCAAACAAAAATTACATCTGCATCCATTTATACAAACACTGCACACTCAATCCAGTCCACGAATCACTAATCTTTTATCTCATTTGAGGGGCTCATCTTTTGCACAGTTTCACTATTTTCTTTACACTGTATTTGGCTTTAATCATGTCAAATGAAAGGGAACTGCATCGAAGGGAACGAGGTTCTGCAGTCTCTGATTGCACATGTTGTCGAAGGAATTTTGTCTAAATTTTTCAGTATTCAATCTTCTTAAGTGGAAGCATTTTGTGGGTTTTGGCTTCTTGTAAAGATTAGAATGGCATGATATGAAAACGTTGCATTTATAGGCCTATAAAACACTGATAAATAGTAATAAGTGATTAAAATAATTGTTAGTTGCTACAGTTTTTATCTCTATATCTTTGAAATGCACATGGCCGCTGGTTTGCTGTCCTCTTGTCATTTAGTATCTAGTATTTAGTATTAGTTTATGTGAACTTTTTGATGTACCTATTCTGAAAGAGTAAACGAACCATTGTATCTGTCGGGGGAAAAATAATACAACTCTAATGAAAAGAAAATAAATAAAAAGAATAGTTTTAGTTTAGTATCCAATATAATTAATTAGATATCTGACAAACCAAGAAACTGTCACAATGCTGCAAAAATATAAGTATAAGGCAATATTTTGAATTCACCTGCGTATTCATAATGGTCGTACTGAAGGCGAATAGAGAGTAAAAAGCTGAAGCATTACTCTTCTGTAATGTAATGTATAATCAGCAGTGGCTCATTTCATCAGCAAAATAATGTGCAAGCATGCAGTTATTTTTAGGAGAGCTGTACAGATTTAACAGTGGCTCAAAAGTTAAATGGAGGTCGGAGACACCACACAGGAGCATTTGCGCCATCAGCACGTCGCAAGCTGCTGCCACAGATCTTAAAGGGTCACGTGGACGCTTGCATTTGTGATTTTTATTTTTCTTAATAAACAATATATGTCTCAGTTACCTACAGTGAAAACTCAACTTTTGTCTTCAGTTTGAATGCAGCATGTTTAATTGTATTCAACCCTCCATCGAAAATCTCTCAACAGAGTGCTTTGTTAAAAAAAAAAAAATGTGTTCGGTAAAACAATCGGCTTGTGTTAGCGCGGGTGCTGTGCATCTCTTTGCCGTCCGGCGTCTTCTTGACACTGAGGCTGAGTCTGTTGCCTGACCCTCCATAAACAAAAAGAAAATAGAGGAAAATGAGAGTGGCAGAGGACAAAGAGGGAGAGAGGAAGACTATAGGAAGATTATATGTTGAAATTCCTTTTGGGCAACTGTCTTCTCATCCTCTCGGCCTTCGGGTCCAACATTAAATCTGAGAAGATTTCATGTTTCCATATCATCAAACTATACAATGTCATGATAGCAAAGAAAAAATTAGCATGCTTGCAGTGACACATGACTTTTTTTATGAGACAACACGTGAAACCTGCATTATTTCTAATGCAGAGATATCAACGGTTAAACTGTAAACTAGTAAAGAACTAAATGGCTCGCTTTACTACCCCGATTTACAAAGTGGTTTTCTCATGATTTTATCTCAATCGGTAATTTCAAGGCTTCTTCAAACCAGTCTGATGATAGGAAATTATGAGCCCACTTAGAGTAAAATAGGTACCAAATCAGCGTATGCTTCACAGTACCGTTCCCATCAACTAGCCTGCAGACGAGGACTTGAAGAGACAATCCCAAACGGCAACGCAGGACATCCCACATCCATATTTCTGATTGGGATATACGTATATCATTCAAAAACACAATGATGAACTTAATAAAGCTATCTGAGCATTTTACTTTTCACAGGATTGCAGTTACGCAGCTGCAAGACTGCGCTGCCCTGCAACACATGAGCACAAAGCCGTTTGTAATATGTTTTGGTTCACCTTGAAACTAGGACAGTGATGTTGACGCTGTCTGTGTTTACTTTAAGGTTATGTCCCACCTCTTTCAAAAACCATATTATTATGGATATAACTGATATGCCTTTAAGCTTTGCGTCCACATTGTCGCTTGCTAAGTAGCTAAATATGCTAGCACACCTTTATGAGCCTGTTTCTTCAGGCCCTCCTGCTTTTACCCCTCAAGTAGGCAGAGCTGTGATTAGTGTGTCTTATTTAATGTGTAAGGGGGTGTTCACATATTTTTTTACATTAACGACTTCATTAAGAGGTTTCCCTTACTATTGCCATAGAAAACTGCAATCCCAACTCACTGACAGTCATTCAAGTAATACATGCGCGGGGGCAAGGAATAAGGGCGATATAGCATCACAGAGGTTTATGCAGCATTAAAACGGCATTAAACACAACGTAATCTTATCAGATAGTTTTTGCTTTCTTGGAAAAACCCAACAAAACATCAAAATCCAAGGCTCTGACTGGATTGCAGCTGATTTACTGTATATACTGGGAAGCATGGCATTAAAATTGCATCAAAAGCACCTGTAGCTTAATTCCTTCTGTTGCTGTCATTCAGGGAATATTTCCCCTTAAACACATTTAAGGCTTCCAAGTCCATTGTAAATCTTATTAGTATATATATGTAGATATTGCTTTTGTATTCCAGTGAAAATGTGGTTCAGGCATGATTTAGATGTGGTTGTATTCATGCAGCAACAAAGCAGGACAAAGATCCAATAAAACCTGATTAAAAGCATATGGCATGTGTTTTGATCCAATCCATTTGCCCAGTTTAAGTTTCTCCATTATGCTGTAAATCAACTTTTCAGTTTCAAGTTTCAGGTTAAAAGCACTTCAGTATTTCACTAATTGACATAAGAGTCAGTGGAGTCAGTACGCTTGATTTCAAGGCTACAGGTAAAAACATTGGCAGGCTCACAATTCTTCTCTTCGCCGTTCGTTCTGCACCTACTTCTGTTTCTTCTGATCTTAATGGTCGATGTAACTTTGTGTCCGTTTGTCTCTAAGAGCTGCCCAGGCTTTTGTTAGGTCATTCGTATGACATCCATGTTACAACTCTTTACAGGAAACCAATGAGCTGGTGGCCATTAAGAAGTTCAAAGACAGCGAAGGTGAGCGAAGGAGAGAAGGAGAGTAGGAGGAAGAGGAGGGGGACGAGGACAGTGGCATAATATCTGTCTGTTCCACAGAAAATGAGGAGGTCAAGGAGACGACTCTCCGGGAGCTGAAGATGCTTCGCACCCTGAAGCAGGACAACATCGTCGAGCTGAAGGAGGCGTTCCGCAGGAGGGGGAAGCTCTACCTTGTCTTTGAATATGTTGAGAGGGTCAGATTAATGACAGTGTCATTATTATTTCTACTCTGCGTGCATGCGTGCTTATATTACATCTCCCTGTTCTGCTCTATCTGG
>KV751315.1:14047115-14095482 GCA_001698575.1 Mola mola | reverse complement strand
CTGTGCTGTTGGTGAATAATGGTATTCCCTACTGGGTTTCCAAGGTATCCAGCCAAAGTGTTTATTTCTTGACAGGTTTTATTTTCATACCGTACTCTAGTCAGTGTCCCCTCTTGTACCCTGCTCACGGTTATATATACAGTATATATCATAAAAACAAGGCTGAGGGAGGAATCCCCGCTGAAAGGATTATGTAGGACAGAATAGTGCACCGCTTTGTATCTCATTTCACAGTTAAATCAGTAGGCACGCAGCGTAGCCCTCGAGGTGAATCTGTTGTGATTTGCAGAACATGCTGGAGCTGTTAGAGGAGCTGCCCACCGGCGCGCCGCCTGATAAGGTCCGCAGCTACATCTACCAGCTCATCAAGGCTATCAACTGGTGCCACAAGAATGAGATAGTACACAGAGGTGAGTTCATTGTCTTTATCTCTATATTTATGTACCGAATCGCCAAATTCCCCTCCCGGGATCAATTAAGTCTTCTGATTCTGATGCCTCTATACTGCAACACTTTGTAACTTTGTAAAATCACATTTTCATGTACATACCAGACTTGACCCTAGATTTTTTTTTTTCCTGACGTGGCCTTTAATATTCCCGAAATCTGGACATACCAAACGACAGTCGGACATATTTTATACAGAGCCCCATTCACAGTGAGTTTTCCTGGCACTTTGCTGTTGTATTAAACTACTAGACAGTGTGTGGTGGAAGCATTTACTGTGTTCCTTTGATGAAGCCGTTTGTCCTTCCTGCGCTGTCAAAACTTTGTCAACACCGTCCCCTTTTTCACATCTTAACCATTTGAATTTGTCAGGCCATTGCGGTTTGAAACAGCTTTTTTGTCATTTTGGGGGTTTGTCTCATCCTCTGGTTCCTGGAGGGTAGGAGCCTGGCGCTTTTCTGTGGACGTGCGGGCCTTGACTCAAGTGTTCGCTGCTCCTTGTGTGTCTTCAACAAAAAACTGGCCCTGGGACGTCTGCTTGGCTTTCGCCATTTCTGTGTTCACTTAACTGACAAGCTGAAGCAGTTACGCAATGCGTTGGTTATGTAAACCATATCACCATATGTAGTTACGTATATCGCCAACATTTCTCATGGGAATTGAAATGTTTAATTAATCAATAACTATTTGGCATTGATATTGTTTTCCACCAGTCAAGTACATGTGAAAATGGATAAATGATGGCAGACGCTGGCTAATGAAAGCCCCTGTTATATACTGTGTGCTATTTTTGAACTTCTACATGTAACATAACTCCAAAACTAAGCAACATGTGATCACGCAGGGGACTAAAGACTCATGTTTGGTCCATCCTATTAGCCGGACTGACAACCGGTCAGCATTTATAGTTTCTTTTTAATATCAGTCTGGATACTGAAAATGTTTATGGCCAGAAAATTAAAATGTCTCCTTATATAATATCTACTTAAATTGATATTTAAATACATTTAACATCAGACACTTTAAGGCCACTTTTTACTCATGTATGACTTTTGGGGTATTTTTTAAGAGCACTGTTGTTTGCAGCCTGTCTGTCTGCTTCTCTCCTTCAGATATCAAGCCTGAGAACCTCCTGATCAGCTCTGAGGATGTTCTCAAACTCTGTGACTTTGGTGAGTTTTTGGTCCTCTCCTTCTCTTCCCGACTGCAGCCATCTTGTCAGGAGATAACTGCATGTGCGGTGCAGCGAAAGTGTTCAGTTTCTGCACATTTGTCTCCCCTCAACAGGATAACTGCCTGTGAAATTCAGATATTTGAATTACCTTTAATTAGTGGATTCTTTAGAGGTAGATTCACTCTTGCACTCTCGAATTGTCTGTGATTTTCTCAGTTACAGTATATCTGTGATTCCATTTTGAGCAGTTTGGTTCCCTGGACTCAGCTCCGTGTGAAAAATCCCACCATCAATTTGTCACCTTGTAAGCCGTGTATCAGACGGATCAATTTTACAACTGAGGAGCAGCCAACCAAAATTATAAAATGGACCCAGGTGGTTGTTATCCCAGTGAATCCAGCGATGATACAACACAGTTACATTACGTTAATGTTTCCACAGAAAAAATACTGACTGTATTGCCACAGGATGTTATAGTTTCATTCATATCTTTGCAAAATCACACGGTCAAGCTTATTTATTTATTTATTTAGTTGGCTCTTCGATGTTGGAGCTGGCACGCTGTTCGTGATTTTCATGCTTAAAATTGACTTTCTGTGCATCAGTTATGTAAAACATGGCCCTCAGCCTGCCTGCAGCCACTTGCAAATTCTGGTCACATGAGACTTTGGCCAAGTTGTGACTGTAGCCGTCCAAAATGAGCTGGGTTTTGATTGCTGTTAATTCTTACTAACTGGCTATTTGTGCCCTTGTGTTAATGGCTATGAGTTGTCTGCACGTTGTAAGAGAGTCCTGGATGTCTAACACTCGGCAGCAGGTCTGTGACTCTCTTTTCAATGGTCCTCTGGCTCAGGGTTTGCTCGTAACCTGTCTGAAGGAACGGATGCCAACTACACGGAGTATGTGGCTACAAGGTGGTACCGCTCACCTGAGCTGTTGCTGGGGTGAGTCTGTGTGTGTGTGTGTGTGTGTGAGTGGGTGGGTGCAAGAGAGAGAGAGAGACTCCGTTCTGTTTGTAAACCATTCTCAGCATTATCTTCAATTACCTTTTGGATGCATGAATATCTCAATTCATGTAGAAGTCTCACTGCAAATGACTCACTCAAATCATTTTCATGAGGCAACATGCACAAACACAAGTAAGGATTTTTAAAGAAACCATTAATAAAGTAGCCCACTGGTTTGTCTCCCTAATAATAAACAAAAGGTTACAAAGACAACACATGTGGGCTAAATTTTCCAGGGTAAATATGTGTAAATGTGATGCAGTACACTTGTTGAATACTCCCATCTGATTGAACAGTGCCACTGATGTCGCCTAATGGCACAAGGGTTCAATTTCCTCTATTTATTTAATTGCTCAGTGTAATTAGGTGTGATACAGAGCCCTGTGATTGGACAGATGAGCTGGGATCGACTGCAGCCTCCCCAGACCGAATATCTGATCCGTCCCATAAGGTGCTAATAAGGTAGCGGTGCTAATGTTCATCTGGCACCGCGGTTCAGTGCGTCCACAGCTTGAGATAGCGTATAATGTTTGACACGCTAGACGAGGCTGGTTGATGGTTTGCAGGGATCCGTGAGGGAATTTCATGAAGTCCCTCGAGAAATGAGCTGCAGTGTTTACTCCAATGAAAATGCAAGAAAGCTGTCAGTCCTAGTACATCACAGTACAGTTATTATCCAGTCGTAGCTAACACACAGTGTTGTTGCTGCTGCATTTTTTGGTATTCCAATGAACACTGTGTTCTTGACCAGAATTCACCAAATTTGGAGATATATGGCTTGTTGTTGTTAGGCTTGTTTCTATTTTGAGATTAACCCATAGTTTACATACAACTATTTGGTTCTGATTAATTGATTATAATGGTTAGATGTCTCCCATTTACAATGATAGAAAACAGAGCAGGAACATCTTTCCACTGGAAAAGCTGGAACCAGTATATTTTTTTTTTGAGATAGGTAGAGTTTCAGTTCTCAAACTTACATTGGTTTAAAAGAATCATATGTTATTAAATTAACTCTAAGATGTTTACAGCTTCGAGTTTAATCATCTGTTTGGTGTTTTGTTTCTCCTTTTCAGCTCAAAAACAGACTGAACTTGGTTTAATCAGTTGCTAAATGATGACGTTCCGTAGTCTTGTTGGGATTTCTCATAAACTTTGATTTTGAACCAATTAGATATTCTCAAAGCTACTGAAACTCAAACATTCATTTTGTCTGGGCTCTCAGGGACCTCAGATGTAAAACATAGTTATGTAAATACAATAGATTTAGATTATGCTGCTATTTCTGATTAGTGCTGTCGGTGCTTTTCCCACAGCAAGATTGCATCCAAATACTACTTGAGTCTTATTAGATATATGGTTTTGTTTTATTAAATTACAGGCACTTAATTGGGTTAATATATTAGACATTCGTTTGTCTGTGAATATACATTTCCTTATTTAGTGTTACTGTTAAAACTTTTATATAGACTGGGTTTTATTTTTAAATGTTAGGTACCAGGGTTTGTTGCACACAAAGAGTTGCATTATTTTCACTTGAAACCATTTTGTCTCATTTCCATGTTTTCATCCTCATTATTTCACAGCTTCGCTCGTTTCCCCCCAAAAAACGGTGATGACTCACCTGCTATCCGGATAACAAATTTCTTCTTCGCAGTTCCGTTTGCTGCCTCTTCTGTTTCTGATGCTTTTGCTGCACCGAGTGTCCGTTCTAGCTCAGAGAAAGCTGAATGTCATCTTGCCTCACCGCTGTAGCCTGATTTAGTAAATGCCCTGGAACATTTATTGAGACAGTGTTTGAATGCCGCCCACTCAAATACTCTCTCCCAACAACACCACCGCTCCTCTGCTGGCAGATCTCTCGCCATTTCTCACCAGACTCCTCAGCACCGTTCCCTCAGAAAAAAAACCATCTTATTTATGAGCATCCGAAAAAGAAAAACATCCATCACTTTGTTTTACTGCATCGCCACCATCGCCTTCCTTCTCATAGTCATCTCCCCATTCAGTTGATGACTTAATATTCATCCCTGTTTTCCGTATCATATCTCTTGCCATCCATTTAGCAAGATCATCACAAACTGTCATGAACATTCTCTACATAAATCACATTGTCTGTCTTCCTCAGGGCTCCCTACGGAAAGGCAGTAGACATGTGGTCGGTGGGGTGTATCCTTGGGGAGCTGAGCGATGGACAGCCCTTGTTTCCAGGAGAAAGCGAGATCGATCAGGTGGGACCCAAATATAAATGAAATTAGTTAACAATTATAATCAACCATTAATAATTTAATGTAATTTCTTAACAAAAGTGTTTGGATTTGCACATTTTCTTCTTCTTCTCCTTCTTCTATTATCTCACATCTTTGTGAATCTCTTTTTAAAGACAAATGTTCCTCTGTACCTGTGAGACAGTGTGGGCTTGAATTTTCCAAAGTAATCTGCGTGACACAAAAATTTCAAATTTGTCGGAGCCAACATGTGGACAGCCGAGATTTTCTCGTCTTTTGCACACTGATTGTTTGGGTCAGACAAAATACGCATTGTGCAGAGGAAATAGTGGGCTGTCAGAGATGGCAATCAACATCCTCCTTAATGTTTTGGGCCACTGACATTCTAGAAATAACACCTCTAGTCAATACTGAAAATTGCAAATCGGTCCAGGAGAAATCACCTGTCTGTAAACCTTCAAAAAGTAAATCGTCAAAGTAATAACTATTTTCAGTTGTATTCAGCCTCTTCATTTAGTTCCCATCTTTCATCCCAACAATTTCAAAATGTACCTCTTATAATTTCTATTATTATGTGCACTTTTCCTGACTGAAGGGAAAATAATGCAGAGGTTCCTGTTAATTTCGCAATGTAACATGTCATCATACTAACCATTTGTCAACAGTGAAATAAAACCAGAGACTGGCCTGTTGAGAGAGCTTCTTTGAGCTGGCTTTAGCTAGTAAACCCAGCAAATCTCGCTGTGCCAGTGTGGAGCTTCTTGACTCCGTAAACATTGGAGAATATATCCCATTCATCCATTTTCTGTCAGACCTGACCAGTTCATAGTGTAGTTTAGCATCACCGCAAAGCAAATGTTGGCATTTAGGTTTAGCAGACAACATGTGAGCTCCCTGTATTTGAACCAAATTTTGCCCCCTGGTGGTGGACTGCAGTATATAAGTTAAAGAAGTTTCTGTCATTTCAGGTAGGATTGTTTTTATCATGTCCTCATAATTTATGTTCAAGTGTTAATATTTAGGATCAGTTTAGTTATAATTTGTTTTCTGATCCCATAAAAGCAGGCGGGCTGAAATTATTGAGTTGTTTCTTCTCAGACAAGTGCAACATATCAGCACCAGAAATTTTACCTTCATTTTTGTGTAATGGGAGGAAGGGATGAAGCGTTGTCCGTCTCTATTTATGCCAAAGGTTGAGATGGGTCTTCTACAATGCATACTGGGTAGAGCACCACAAAAAGCACTTAATAAAATGAGTGTGCACTGCCAAACAACAAACAGGCAAAGTTATCAACTAGCTGGAGCATTTAGCACTTAAAGGACACAAGGACACAAGCATATTAAATGATGCTCAGTAACTAGATGTCTATAAGCCACTGTTTGCTAACATTCTCAAAATATCCAAATTATAAAATGAGATGACAACAAAATCAGTCAATTCAAGTTCAAGGGTTTATTCCAGTGAGTACAGTATATAGAGGCGAATGTGTCCTCTCACATGCAAACAAACTGTAACAACCAATAATCACCATCATCTTTTTTCATATATGACAAACAGTTCACCCCAATGTCTAATCTTTAGTTCTTATTATGTTGCATGATCTTCATCAACAGAGTGTTGAGACTGAAAGTGAATCCTTGATCTTTCAATGTGTATTAAATGGGGCTTGAACATGTTCAGTCGAATGGTGATTTTAAGAATTAGCTTTGATTCTTTTTCTCTCTTTTTCTTTTTAGTTTTTTTTTTTTTTTTTTGCTAGTAAACACTGCCTCTTCATTTTATCTGCAGCTCTTCACCATTCAGAAGGTTTTGGGGCCACTTCCTGCAGAGCAGATGAAACTCTTCTACAACAACCCTCGCTTTCATGGAATCCGGGTAGAAGACCTTCATCTTTTGTCCTCTTCACTGTCTCCTCCTCCCCCTCTCTCTTTTTACCTCCTTTCTTTCTCTTTCCATCCATCTCTCTCTTTTTCTGGTGGCAGCGTTCCCAACACCATGACTGAGTGGATTGTTATGACTCATGAGATAGTTGGTTGGTGTTCAGTTTAGCAGTAAGAGAAAATGTCTCAGAAGGCCAAACAAGACTGTGATTGTTTGTGTGTGTGCACACGCATGCATGTGTGTGTGTGTGTTTCTGTGTTTGGTGGTTTGATGAGTGATTGTTTTCTGTGAGAACTGAACTGAGAACTACTTCTATTACTGACAGGAACATCCACTGTGTTTATGAAATCCTAATAGTAATTTACAATGCACAACCTTCTGCTGGGATATGACATTGATGTGGTGTGTGTGTGTGTGTGTGTGTGTGTGCCAGTTTCCCTCTGTTACTCATCCTCAGACTTTGGAGAGAAGGTACCAAGGCATCTTGAGTGGTTTGATGTTGGATCTGATGAAGGTAAAACGCAAAGACAAATTTATGCTGTTATGGAATTTACAAGGACGTGTTTGCATATCTACCCTTAATTTTTCCACCTCCGTGCGTCTTTCCCATCAGAACCTGTTGCTGCTAAACCCCACTGAGCGCTACCTGACTGAGCAGAGTTTGAACCATCCCGCCTTTCAGCCTCTGAGGCAGGCGGAGAGAGAACGGCCTCCTCCTGCATCCCCAAACCCACCGCGCTCCTCCAAGAGGAAAACAAACCATCATGGGGAGAACACAGTTCCTTCAAGGTTCCGCTGCATCCCTTTAGTTTTACTGTCTACCTCTCAACTTAAAGCAACCGTTTTGAATCGCAATTAATAAACAGTGAGTTGGCTTATTTAGCACATAGCCACCAAACAGGATAAAAACAAGACTTTATTAATGGTCAAGTCTCCATCATCCAGTTAAAGTTAGGGGACAAAAAATACGTATTTGCAGCACATAATACAAATCAATTCAGTGCAAACAATATGAGATTAAGGTGGTGCATGATTTAGAAAAGTGAGTTAATTGGTTTCGTTGCGACTCTTTGTCTCTTTTATATATATAAATAGGTATGAATCAAAGCACTTTGCTCTAATTGCTTCTTGGCACAAGTGCTGTTTCTTGAGATGTCTTCTACAAGGGTAATTTCTTACAGTCTGAGAGAGTGAAATGTTTTTGAGAACATTCCTTGAATCGAGCAGTTGTAGACTAAGAGCTGGGGGGAGTTTAAATTGAGTCTGAGTGCAAGATTCACAGATATAAAGAGTTTATCTCTGTAAAGATGGTGTCGAATGTCATCAAAAACTCAAATGATAAACAAATTTGACTGTCCATTTGCACCTTCAGGAGCCACACCAAGAGCACGAGCCGTCGATCCAACAGCAAAGAATGTTCCAGCCTCCCTCGACACGGCGACCTCCATCACCTCGGCAGCAAGAGCTTCCTCAATGGCAACAAACCGCCTCCGTCCAGCTTGAGTCCAACGCTCCACCCCAAGGGCCAGTACATGTCCCAGACCCTCAATCGCTCAGCTTCATCCAGCAAAGACCTGGCCAACAACAACCTGCCGCATCTCCTCAGCCCCAAAGAAGCCAAAGGCAAGACAGAGTTTGACTTCAACCTGGGACACTCCCCAAAACTGCCAGACCAAGGACACGGGGTCAAGTACAGCCACAGCAAACCTAGCTCGTCTCGCTCTCAGCACCAGCAGCAACAGCAGCAGCAGGCCGGCCGCCACACCTTTCTGGAGAGCAAGACCAACACGCTGCAGTCCGGAGCAGAGAAACAACATGGCCGACATGCACACAGCATGGCCGACTCAGCCCACGGATCCATGTCCTCCTCCTCTAAGAGCTCAGCCTCGTATCTCAGCTTGTCCAAGAGCCACAGCGCTCTGAGTGACGCCAAATCTGTGGGAAACCTCAGCGACGGTCGACTCCACCCGGACGAGCCAAACGCCAACGCGACAGCAGGGGTGGGACCCAGTGCCCGCTTCTTCCCCGCCAGCTGCTTGGACCTCAATGCCCCCACTGGTCCTCCTGGGCCACCTGGCAGCCCGTCGGCCCGGCACGGCGATCGATCCGGGCACAGCCCCGCCTCTCGTAGCAGCGGCAACGTCCGCATGGAGAGCAGCACGCTGGATTCCTCATCCAGACACAAATCCAGGCATAAACCTTTAGCACCAGGTAGAGTCCGATTTGTATTCAAGAGTCGTCTTCATTGTCCTCCGAATCAAGAATGGAAAATTGACTTTGGCTTCAGGGTTCAACTTGACTTTTAAGAATTCATATCCATTGCATCAAACACCGAATATCCGTGGCAACAAACGTAGAAGCTAAAAATCTAAGAGAGAGGCAGAGAACCATCAGATTATTAACACATCGCCTGTGGCATTAACTGTCAGTGTTGTGCAACTTTGCTGTTTGAACTATCACAGCAAATTTTCTCCAGCTGTAATAAGCTAAAACTGAGGCGGATGATCACGTTTCGAATTTCGAACTATGAGCCTCAGACTCAGATCATCCCCAAAACATAAGAAATCAACAAAGCATCTTCAGGACACAACTAATTTCAAGTCTACCTGTAAATAATTAAACACAGTAGCAGGGATGTGGTGGTTCCATCTTCCTAAATTTGAAGATTTTCTCTTTTCCTCTTTGAATCCCCCTTTAAATTCTTTTTTTTCCTCTTTTGTCTTATTCTCTTGATTTAGGTTGAGAAAAGGAGAAATTTGAGTGACAACTGGGGACAAATTTGCGGTCACTTTGTATATAGACTGAAAATGAATAAAAGGCTTAATTTGAAGCTCTAATTATTCCGATACTTGTGTTGTTTTCCAGAAGAAGCCGGCGCTCCGGAGCTCTTAGACCCAGGAGGAGCAGGGATGCCCTCCACTCATACTCTGCCTTCTCCGCATGAGTCGTATCATTACGGCCTGGGCTACACCTCCCCCTTCTCCTCTCAGCAACGGCCCCAACGCCACTCCATGTACGTGAGGAGGGAGCGCCACCGGCTGTACGGCGTCGAAGGTGGGATGGCCGGCTTGCCCGCGCTGGGACAGGCGGTGCCAACACGTGCCAGTAGCTTGCAGCTCCTCTCCCCCCAGCTGCAGCACCGGACCACCCTCCCCGGACACTCAGTGAGCTCCTCAAGAGAGGACTGCACTGACGACATGACCAGGGTTAGTGACAGGCAGAACCTGTGAGTGTTCGAGTATTTAAAGGCAACATTCACCCCAAAATGCTGACACAGTTAAAGAGGATCCATTACATTGGTGATCTATTTTGTCAAAATGTAGGCAGTGCAGGCTGTCTATACTGGCTAAAATATTGGACCAAAATAGTGGTGTTCTTAATAAAAAGTCGTTTTGTTTTGTGAGTAATAAATGAGTGATGACACTAACTGAAGTGCAAAGCATTAATCCTTTTAAAGCACTAAGAAGAAGATGATGAAGTTAGTTCTTTATTTTGAATATGTAAAAAAAAAACAAGCAAAGAGGAAAAAGTGAAAACAAAATAAACTAAATAATTTGTGGATAAAAAACTTAAATCTTTATAAATGCATAGTATATGCATATACAGTACCTTTATCAATTATCTTGTTTTCCTGTAATACATCAATATTTAATTAAACGTTTATTATGTAGGATATATTTAGAGTTTATCCAATAATATAACACTAAATTATTAAATTAATAATATTTATATACACGCATACATATATATATATATATACAACAAATAGCCAAATATATTATATATTCAAATTATAAACACACGTATGTATTTACAGAGATTAAAGTTCAGAGAAAAATACTTGAAATGATTCAAAAACAGGACAAAAGTGGGGTTGTACTGGATCGATCTGACTCATGACCTCAGTTCTTTAACAACTGTGTCTAATGGCCCCGATCTGACACAGAATACTGGTGACGCTGGCTGCTCGTCACTATGTGCTTTCTTTTCAGACAGCTGACACCTCAGGAGACGTTACCGTCTCCACAGTAAAGGGCAACATCTGCAGTTGGTTGGTTCTTTCAGCGTGACCGTGGGTTTCTCTCAAAATCAGTAAAACAAGTCAAAAGCTCCGAGTTTCTTCCTCTCAAACTTCTTGCGAGTATTGTTTTTTCTTAAATGGACAACTTTAATTATGATAATTGTTATTTGGTCATGCAGAAAAACAAAAGGAACATTTAAACCCCACTTACAAACATCTGAACTCCAACTTCAGCAAATTGATGAAAGTGAATCTGGGAAATGTTTGAAATCGCTGAAGAGAAGCGGAGAGTTGCTTTGACCTGCTCCTGTCCGTCTCCCCCACAGAGTGAGCAGTCCCCTAAAGACATGAGCCACCCCTGTGCTTCCATCAAAGACTCTACGAGGGACAACACAGCCGCTTTTCACGCACAGCGCTCTAAGAACGAGGTCCGACCCCCTGACTCCTCCCAGCCGCCAACCACTTCACCGAACCCAGCCAGTAGCTCGTCTCACCGCCGGCTTTCACTGTTTTTATGTGTCTACTCAGGTCACCAGCTTCACTGCACGTTGTCATGTAGCTGAAAAGCTCTAAGAGTGCCATGAACATCCTGTAATGTGAGCCAGCGAGGAACATGATAGCTAATGATAAGGCGTGAATAAGATTAAATGGAGATTGACAATCTCACAGCTGAAGATGCTGAGGAACTCTGTGTGTCCACGCGTGTGCTTGGGCGTCGGCATAATGTGTGCGTTTCATAGGTTGCCATGTACCACGACCCTCACGCCGACGACGGGGGTTCCTCCAAGGAGAACCGGATGATCTTCACCGAGTCCATGCCTCGGAGAGTGGGCAGCTTCTACCGAGGTGAGCAACGGACGACACGGTGACTCAGCTATAACACATAATGACAAGAAATCAGTAGAAAAACCAATAAAAAAAACGAATGATTTCACTCAAATTCAGCTTTCACTTTGGAATTACACTCAAAATATTGATACTGTTGGGAGGGGGTGAGTCTGTGTGCTACTAACATACAGAACAATTAAATTGAATATATAGAAAAGTGAAAATTACAAAATAACTTTCAGACATCTTAACGGTATTTTTTGCACAATAATATTATTTGTAGAATATTTTCACAACTTCTCTATTTCATTTTTAGATATCACAGTTATAGTCAAAACTGGTATGTCACAGCATCTGAAAGGCTTTTAATGTTTCCTTTTTACTCTCTCTCCACTGTGACAGTTTTTCTATTTGCAGTGTACAGTTAATATATTGTTCTTCATTTGCACCGTGTTTATGTTGTGTATTTGCTGTGGACGGTTGTACGTGCTTTGAATAAGCATCAGTTTTGAAGCATTTTGAAAATGGTTTGGGCCATTGTAGCGTGCTTGATCACGGTAAGAAACCCGTAAGTAAACAGGGACATCTTCAAAAAGAGACAAGGCAGACATGGTGGATGGTTGGAAATGACTGCAGCCAAATAACATTATAATTCAACTGCAGGGATGCAATAAAAAATACAGTTTCATAGTAAGTTTCTGAGTTTTCAATAAGCACAAAATCTACAGACATGTACTTTTTCTTTTAATGTTTTTCTTTTTTCCTTTATTTTTCCGCAGTGCCCTCCCCCAGACCAGATAATTCCTCCTCTTTCCATGACGGCGTGGGCCAGGGTCGAGGGCCAGTGGTGCCTGTTGTCCCCGTCGATCCGGTTGCCATGGCCAACCACTCCAAACGCCAGGCAGCTTTTGACTGGTGAGAATTTATTGACTAGAACGGCCGGTGCGATAACATATACACACTCAGTGAGTTGTCAGAGAAACATTCCCAGCACAGATGTGTTTTCTTCAGTCCAGCTGAGGTCCATTTAAGCTATACTAAAACTTTTGCTGTCACATGTTCTTCGCTGGATGTGAAATTCAGCCGCCGGCTCAATCACGTCAGTTTCTACAGTATTTGACATGTTTTCCCCACTGTCACATGAAATCTGTCACAACACTCATAAGGATCCATCACATTTTGCAGGATTATTTTGTGGTGCTGCTGTAAAGTATCTAAGAGTCTAAATTGCCCAGTATAATAAAAGGGATGACAATGGGCATGTGGTCACTTAATAGAGGAGAATATTTTTAGTTCCTCTATGCCAGCAACTGTTATGGTCGAACTTTAGATTTTCGGTTGCCCAATTGTTATATAGACATTATATTATGATATTTCTTGCAACCTTTTCTATGTCACTGAGTTGTGAGTAATGACAGCTTCTCTATGACATAACATTTTAAGTCAGAACAGAAGGGAAGATCCTAACTGTATTTCACATTAACTTCCATATTTGAAACATTGCAGTCCACCATGAGCTATTTGGTTCTGCTGATACCGAACTTACCAGTTTAAATGATGTTCGACTGTGTTGACCCGTGAAAAGTAATATTTATTGTAAAGATGAAACTTTGGAAGTGCACATAATATAAAGTGAACAAGAAATTCATGGGTTTTTGTACATACCTTCCATTATGTTGTTCAAAAAACAAAACCCTCAGTGTGTTTTCATAATGTTCTGGTTTCCTTTGAGCTGCTGTTGTCATTTCGTGCTGTAAATGTGTTTGATCACCACATTTTCTTCCAGTATTTTCAGATTGTGCCCTGGCATTTCAGCCATGCCTGAAAAGAAGTCACAATTTGATCTTGACCTTGTGATTGCAAATAGTCGTGAAAAGTTTTACACCTTTTCCTCGTAGGACGGCTGCAGAGGCCATGGTCATGAATCCTCCGGAGCCGGTCAAAGAGAAGGAAAAACAAGGCTTCTTCAGAGCCATCAAAAAGAAAAAGAAGAAAACCCAAATAGTAAGATGATTTAAGCGCACATACAATTTCTTTTGGATTGATGTTGTTTTCTTTTACCTATAAAGTTCAATGTAGTGTGTAGTAAATGCTGACCGGCACGTCTGAAAACGACTGAAGCATCAGTGATGTCTCATATCCGTGCTCGACTTGGAGACAAATGACTTTAAACTGATATTTACAGGACTCCAGCTAAGCTAATTGCTAAAATCAGGGACACATGCTGTCCACAGGTAAATTGGCTAAAGTAAATGTGACTGTGATGTGACTAACTGTTATTATTCCATCCCATTAAACCACTGCTTAAGAATAAAGGGACACAATTTAATTAAAAGATTACCACTTATATACATTTATAAATGTAAAATGATGCTGGATGTATGGCATTCATGTTGGTTTCTTCTGTTAATTCAAGGACATCCACTCATTGGTCAAAAAATATCTGATGTTTCTGCCTGCCACCATTTTTAGTATCTCCGGTGGAACAGAAGCTATATTATATATAATAATTAATTTCCCTTCTGGGATTAATAAAATTATCTCTATCAATCTATCTATCTATATTGACTTTAAGTCACACGTATTGTCATGAATGTCATTGCAGAAAGACTCACACACACTTTTTTGTGTGCAATTAGGGATAAGTGTCATCATTTTGGAACTAATATTGGCTTTACCCTCCAAACACTGGTGTATAAACAAAAGAAATGCACTGCAAATCTCCTCAACAAAGAGTTTTTTAAATGTACACACTCAACGTGATAGGAAAATATTACATTAAATTCAACCCTTTACATTAACTTTAAATAGACTTAGATAAACATGTTGAAGTAGCTTTTTAATGATTAAAAGTTGAAAGTCAAGCAGTGAAATAAAAATTTGGCAGAGCCTGAACATTATGGGTATTTTTTTTTACCTTTAAGTCACTAGTTAATTCTTACAGTATAATGAAATTAGTTGGAAAATTGACACGCTATTAAAACAGTTAAATTCAGTATCTTGGGCGTGATTATTTTTTGGCTGTATCGGTGATGTTATTTCTACAGATGGCCATGTATTGTCCGTTGAGAGTCGTGTTGAGAGTTGTGGCTGTGCGTTTTCTGCCCCGCAGACGGACATGGAGGATGGGAGGAACCCCGGCATCAAGAAAAGCCTGTTCCCCCTCTTTAGTTCTAAGAATAGCTTAAAGCACAACTCAGCCGTCAAAGTCCTGCCTGTAGTCGCCTCGCCTATGGTACAACACCAGCCTCCCGCGCCCTACCCTGCCTCACCAGTAATCTAACCTCAACACTACGACTGCATGTTAACTCACGCTGCTTTGAAATCCTCTCACGCGCCTGATGACAAATTGACTGTGAAGCTTTTTCCAATTTGAAAGGATTTCAAACGCACACTGGCTCCGGTACTGCACGCCGTCTGTGCATCCATTCTGTCTGGCTGTAATGTCTGTCAAACACAGGTCAACTCGCATTGCATCGCATGTGTCCAAGGTCACGCTGGGCAATAATGAAATTAATTGAAGGGATAATGAAAGGAAAATGACTCCAGTATGGAGTTTGGTTGCGAGGACCATTTAGCGCAATGAGACTGTACAAAGTAATGGCACGGGGCAAATCAAAATGTTTTTTTCATGACTTACTAAGAAAAATGTTTCTTAGTATTTAAAGTATTTGCTAACATGGATACTTACAGTGAGACACCCATCTGTTCTTAACTCAATAACTGTAAATATATTGTATAAAATGAATGTTTTTACAGACTGTTTTTCCTACTGCTGGTCTACGTTTCTCTACTTCCAAAGTTTTCCGATTTTTCCGAAGGACAAACAAATCCGCTAAATAATCAGACATGAGACATCAGACGCTAATCAGACATTACTTTGGAATAATAATCTATTTGAGTTTGTTTGTCTTTCGTAAACACCAAAAAACCTCATAAAACAGTGCCCCTGAGGTAGAGAAAGGTAGGAGAAACTTTCTTTTCGTACAATATCTTTACAGTTATTAAGTCAAAAATCGCACAGTTGTTTCACTGTTCGTCGAAATAAAATTTTGAGCACAGTTAGTGGAAAATTAAAAAAAAATTAAAATGGTTTATTTCCAACACTTTTGGCTTGCCCTGTGCCTTTGCATTGTTCTCTACAGCATTTCAAGCTAAACGTTCCTAGAGACCGAAATCCATATTTGAGCAGTTTAAAAAACATCATAGTGGTTGAAGCCACTTTCATATCTGCTCATATCTCCTCATCTGAGGCTATAGGCCGTATGTGATCCACCATTAAACACAGGAAACACGTTTACTTATAGATGGAATTAGAGTGAAAATGAATAATTCTTCTTTTGAGAACCACTGCAATATCTGCTCCACATCAGGTCTCAGAGGCGGGAGAAAGACAAACAAGTTGAATTATGAAATATTAAAGCATCCGTCTGTCCTCGCTCCATCTTGGCCCTCCCCGAGCTCTTCTTATCATGATTGGCTGTGAGAAGTAGGTATCGGTTATGGGTTTTGGGTGGAAAAAAAACCACAAAAAAAAATCAACCATAACTTTGAGATTGTAAATATAGGAATTCTAAAATCCATACCATACCGTCCTACAATATCCTGCATTGTTTTTCTGTAAGTCGCCACCATCGCCATCACCTCCTGTTGTTTTGCTTGGTGCTGCCAGAGGGATGCATGAAGAACGCCACCAGGGTCTGCGTGAGATGTTTGATGGTGCCTCGCAGCAGAGGGAACGTTTGCACTGCGCTCACTTCATCACTGATTAATAACCGTGTCCCTGTCTTCCGTCAGGTTCCCGGTAATGGACAAGATCACCTGTCGCTGCAGAGGAGCTCCAAGTCGTCCTCTCACCACGGCAGCCGGCGGAAAAACCGCGAGCGTTCCCGGGACAGAGATCGCGAGCGGGAGCAGAGCCGGGACCGGGACCGAGACAGAGAGAGAGAGCGAGAGAGAGAAAGAGAGAGAGAGAGGGAGAGAGGGAGGGAGAGAGAGAGAGTCAATGACTGGCCGCCAGACAAACCAGTGGACTCACACTCTCAGGTATGTACTTATAGAGACTAACGTCTGTATAGGCAGAATATTTATACATTACAAAACTAAATTAACCCCCTTACGTCAGTCAAAAATGCATAATTTATATGTAAATTATGTTATTTCGATAAAATCACACAATAGGCTTCTGTGGTTCTCTGTGGCTCTTCTGTGGTTTCCGCATGAAAGAACCGAACACGTCCATGTGGTGTTTTTTATTCGCTTTGACACACATCATATGAAAGAAGCATTCGACATCATAGCCGAGGATTTCTGCTTTTCATTCTGCTGTGTAGAAAAGCTATGAAACCAGTGCTGTCGACTTGTGGGGGGTTGGGACTTAATGTTGTAGAAATGAAACTCACCAATCTGATGCATCAACTTTGTAGGCTACCTTGTACACGTAGCTCCTCCTCTTCTTCCTGGGTGTCTGCGTCTGGTTCAAACAAGTATGGCCGAATTACTCCAGTGCTAAAACTTGTCACTGTGCAGCATGTAGTAGACTAGTTTCATAGGCCAACACACGCTTTTAACTTAACTTTCATTTAACCAAAAGGAAAAGTAATAATTTAAAGTGTTCCAATCAGTAGAATCAATATGTTTTTGCATGTCTGGTTGTCTGAAAATGAAACGCGCTGATAAGGAAAACAAACCAAAGACATTCGATAAATTAACCCGGCTAGTCAAACCTTACAGCCGGGCAGAGAGAGAGCAACTGAGTGAGTGCAGCAGCTTATATAGCTAAGGAGCCAGCAGATCAGGTGGTAATAAGTAGTTCATTTCCTGCCTCTGCAAATAGGAAGGACAGCCCAGCCAGGCACAGTTTCTAAACCTGTACCTCTCCATGCTGAACTCTCTGTGCACCACGTTCCCTGTGTGGGCATCGTGGCGCAGCTGTTCTCTGTGTTTTGCTCCGCACACTCACATCCGTACATGCCTCCACCACCCATTACTGATACTGACTCTTCAACTGTTTCTTTAATTCATCTTTATTTGTACATAAACTTAATATTATTTCATTTAAACCTTGGCCTAATAGGCCGAGGTGTAGGTCACCACCTAATTGTAACCACAGCTTGAGCGAACACCAAGTGGTATGGGGGGTCGTCATCATAATTATTCAACATTTTGTTTCAGATTTGAGTAGGAATGAATATTGCAGTGTGGACGAACACATTGCTGGTTTTGATGTTTTTGTCGGATTTGTTTGTCCTTCAGGACCATTTATTGACTGCATCTCTTTCTCTGCTAGCAGAGTCAACCCCTCAAGTCACTCCGCAGGCTCCTTCACCTCTCCCCTTCGTCCTCAAATCAAGGGCAACCGCCTCCTCCTCCTCCTTCAGACCTGCGCTTCCAGGCCCCCCTCCCCAACCCAACTCAGCCCTCGTCCAAAGCGAGCTATTCTGAGGGTCGAGGGCACGTTGATAGCAGGGGCCACTCTGGCGTGAGCAGCTCCTCCCAGGCCAAGAGTCGCAAGGCCAGCTACCCCCTCCCCGGACAGATCGAGTCCAGCTGGCACGTGTCTGCGCTGCAGCGGGCCGAGGGCGCTCAGTTCACCCCCGAGCAGCTGGGCATCAAACCAGGGCAGAACGGCCCCACCTTCACCCGAGCCTCACGCACCAGAATCCCCAACCTCAATGACTTGAAGGAGACTGCGCTGTAACCTCCTCCCAAGCAACAGCACCTCCAAAAATGTCTCCATCCTGCAAACGCAGACACCATGGTCCTATCGAAAAGGTTTACATAAAAGCCTTGTGCACTGGATCAAGTCCCCATACATGTCTCTGAATTCTACAAAGACATAGATATTGAGAGGCCAAACACAAACAGGACAGGGATGCCAGCACTGTATCGACTGTATGGTGTTGTCCCTCTACAACTCTACTGAACAAGGTCAGAACAACAGAATAAGCTGATCTTAAACGTCAAGGGGACAATAGCTGCGTGGCCTCTTTGCTGCCATCTTCTGCTCACAGGACGCAACTGCAACACATCAGACAGCCGCTGACAAACCGGTGGCCAACAAACTCAAATGTTTTTCAAGCTCTGATATTTGATAAGAACATTAAAAAAAAGATTTATACAAACATTATTTATTAAATATTTATTTGTTTTAAATTCAAGGATATAAGCTATAAATGACACAGTATGTAGGCTATATGGGAATATTATAAGGTAATGTAGAATTAAATGTGTAATTGCAAGAGCTTTAGTTTCGACACAAAGAAATGCATAGATATTTAAGTGTTGATAATACAGTATGTCACAAGGAATATTTAACGATGGTGAATGTCCTTTTTTCTTCAATTTGATATTTTATTAATGGATTTCCACAGTATATCATATTATTTTTACCCTTTTTTGTTTATTTTCATCACATGTAAAGAATTACACATACAGCTTTGCTGCCCAAAGTGAAAAAAAGAGGAAAGAAACAAAGGACACTGGATCAAGTACAAAGCTGTCCATCATCCTCAAGACAACAGTTTTAAACTCCAGTGACAAGTCAGGCTATTTGTCAGCAGGGTCTGGTAGCAGAACAAGCTATAGTGAGACGGTGAAGCTCTGTGCATTACGTATAGTTATTGTCGGCTCACTTTATGTCCCACTCTTGGGTGTCGCCATTTAAAAAAGCAGAAGACCCAATTTCAGTTCATCTGTCAGCTTCCCAGCTCCATGCTGCCATGTTGAATTGTCCGCAACCTTAACGTGCATCAGTTTGGTGCCCGCTGGTGGTGAATGCAACATCTGTGGTTAACATAAGGCCGTAGCTCACCTTCAACGTCTTTCTTCATCTTATTAATGTCAGTGATGCCATGAAAAGACCAAAGTGCAGAAAAAGAAACAGAATCCTCAAAGTGTTTTCAAACACAGCAGTGAGCCACACTGTCTGTACTGGACGGTTTGCAGTTTATTTTGAATCGATATACAACATCCTGCTGCTGTAAATACTCACTAGAGAACAGAATGTGTATGAATGCACGGTTGAAAATAATCCTCAAACGCTAATAGATGTGTAACGTGAAAGCTGTCTTTCTTCTATTTTTTTCCCATTTGGCTTGACAGAAGATGAGCTAATTGCTGCTGTGATATCCTCTTGCAGAGAATTACACGCCACTGCGCAGTGTTTTAGCACCCAATCAGACTTTTAATCGTATTTAAGTCCCTGAAACATGCGTCCGCCACTGCAGCCCGCTAACCCTTTGTTTTGTTTCCATGGGATTTGTTTACAATGAGGACAACGTTATCCTTTAATCTGGGTGTTTACATTTTTCTGTGTGCATTTAAAAGCTGGTGTAATCAAGTTTTTTGTCAACGCCTTTTATAAATATGTATTTAGTTTCCCTTCATTTGCATTACAGCTTTTATTTTTACTACCAATAGTCATGATCAGGGAAGGTTTACCTATAACCAGGTGATTCATAAAAGCATTTACACGCTGTTTACTGACTTGTGGATGATTTAAAAACAAACAAACATCATTTGTGGCCTAGGGCAAAATATACAGTTCCCCTACAGTTAACCTTATCTATCCTTCCTCTTCTTCTGTGTATAAACAGCTTAAAGTGAAAAGAAAAGCTTTTCGCATACGGAGGTGACAACGGAAAGAAGGATTGGATGCATTTGTACAAAATTCAGGACATCTGTGGACTCGAGAGAGTTCAGCCTCACGGAATTTCTTGTTCTGTTTCTTGTCTATTGACGGGATGAAATTACACAAGCAACTAAAAAAGGGGGAATTAAAACAAACAAACAAAAATGCGAGTACGAAAAGAGTTGACTAAATGGCTGATTGAAAGCAATAACCTTCAGAAAGAGAATCAGCCTGATGCAGACCGTGCGAGCCAGCGATAAATATAGCTCAGAGGAGGATTTACGGTAAGAGGCTGTGATTAAAACAAGTGTTCACGTCAAATATTAAGACATGGCACTGCAATACATTTCAGTTGGTCCTTCATCAAGACCCAGGACAGGTGAAACTGCCCCACGTTGTCCTGATTGCCGGTGATTGTGAACGACCGCTGATGTGGGTTTGTCTCTATTATTAACGGGACAGAGTGACGACAGTGCTTGCCTTGCTGGTGACCCGAAGCCTTATGTTAGTTTACTGACTCAACACTTCAAACGGAACCAGAGGCTTCGACCCCCCCCACCCCGACTATGTCCAGTACGCTGAGATCTGATTTTTGTTTCCTTTTTCACAAATATGAATGTGTTTCCTAAAACATTTTTCTCAGTTCTTTTATCTATCGAGCCCCCCCCCACCCCCATTTCTTACAGGTTGAAATAGAAATAAAAGAGTGTATCTATACTGACTATAAAATAAAGCCAACTGTACATTTTTGAACGGCTCTTGTGTTCATTTTGCTGCAAAAACAGACACGGTATGAGGGGTTTTCATTTAATCAGGGAAACGGTTTCAAGATACAATAAAGAGCACAAAGTCAGAGTAAATAAGACTCTGAACTGTGTTCCCAAAACACCACGGGAACTTTAACTGACATGTCAATGAAAAAATGAGAATAAACCACCAGGAGTCAGCCACAATACAAAACCACATCTGAATACTGGTTTATTTTCCATCAAACAATCGTTTGGATTTAAAGAAGTACCTGAGATTGTAATTTCTGAATGTTAAAGTCTTGCATTATTTTACTCAGTTTCTCATTTTTCTCAGTCTTAAAGTCATTCGTTCATACTCATGTATATACTTTTATGTATTTTAAGCAATTAATACTCAAACAAAAGTAAATATTGCGTTTGCTGGGGGACTATTTTCATCAGGCAGGCAGTTCTTGTTTCTGTGAGATTTGTTGACAGAAAATATCTAAATAAGGCCTGATCCTTTGAGGGAGACAGGAAGTGACTGACTGACAGACAGGTGCAGAGCTGTAAATCCCCTGTTTGCCATTAAATATCAGGAGAAAACAATTTGAAAGACCCGTCACAGAGACGAGAGCTTGTCTCAGACCAGCGGATACAACCTCCATAGCAACGCTGCCTCTCTGTCTCGGTGCCTAATTATTGCTTTGAATTTATGCCATTTCATTTCAAATGGAACAATCTACTGAGAACTCACCAAATTAAAGCCCCTGGAGTGAGGCTGGATGGAGAGCGGAGTGCATGAAAGCTCACTGAGCACATCAAACAAATACTGAGATGAAATCACATGAGTGAAACTGTTGTTTGTTCGTAGAGAGAATATTTCTGTGGTTTAGACGGATCTGTGGATTTAATAACTGAACACACACACTCTGACGATGGGGCAGGAGGGGGGAACAGGAAGATTTTTGGGGAAAAGGCCTTGGGGAGAGCAAAGGGAGGGGAGATGTTCACATGCATTTGTTCATGCAGAGCAGCAGCTCCAGGCGCAGGGCGATGCGTGTGTGCCAGCCGAGGGGAAGGATGCGGATGTAGCGCGCCACGATGGGCGGCCGCAGGAGGCTCTGCACGGACGAGGAGCGGTCAGAGTTTCCATAAAACATCTGAGGACAGAGGAGTGAAAGGATGTGAACGCTGACTAAGACTACTGTCACTGTCTGAGTGAAGTTTAACTCCCCACACTCATTAATAATTACCAATACTGGCAGTTATAATGTTGGCTAAAGTGAACATAAATATATGTTATGAAAATATAAAAAATGAAAATAATCAGTTGACTTCAGATCTCAAATATCAAAAAACAGTTTTGACTTTATAATTAGAAGAATATAGCAAATAAAAAAAGTCAAGTTTTGCTTGCTGGAAAAAGCAATTTTAAGCCAGTTTTACACGATAAAGTGTTCAGTCATGAAAACTGGAACAAATTTCATTCATTAATCTATAAAAGAGAGCATAGCTGTTGAAATATCAAAATTAGTCAAAATCTTTAGAATAATGAAAATTATTATAAATGTATGCAGGAAAATCTACGATATCTAGAAAAGTTTAGGACTTCCTCTCAGTTCAATCTATTGGTTTCAAAAAGAGACAACAGGTCCGACTTTAAATAAGATTTCATCACATTTTTTGCCACAAATATTAAATTAATTATGACATCATCATCAAGAGAAGATGTTGTTTAAATTTTTTTTTTATCAAAATAAGACCAGTGGACACTGAGATGTTAGCTTTCACATTCTGTATCGTGTATTCCTCAGTGTTTTCCTGTTGTTGTTATTGTTTTGACAGGGTTCCACCTACCCTGTTGTTTCCAGCCTGGTCTTTGTAATAGATCCAGTTGAGTTTTTCGTCTGTGCGGTACTGAACGCTGTACTTGGTGATCCACTCATCAGCATCGCAGCGGCCCTGAGTGAGGATCCCTGACACCACCATCACGTCTTTCAGGTCGATCTGCAGCCACTGACTGCTGTCCTGGAACTTCGACAGCCAGGCACATCTGTAGGAGAAACGCAAACACCTCTATGAATGCACAACATTATCTCAAGGGCAATTCTTAAAGGGGACACCTAAACTACTTTTTAGTTAGAAACAAAAATGCAACAAACTGGTATCAAATGTATATAGAGGAAAAAACTGAACTCTTTTAGTGTTTATATAAATTTTTCATTAATTATTTCTTCTGTTATCTCTAAAATGCTGAACAAAATTCCATTATGGCACACATTTGTGCCACACAATTGTCTGAAGCACACAAATTAGGTTTCAAACGTGTGTATGTGCACGCATATGTATGTGTGTGTACATGTATATATACATGTGTGTATGTGAAAGTGTAATGTATGTTGCTTCATGTATTTTATCATATTCTGTATTTGAAGCTATGCATCTGTAGCACTGCGTCAGTGCCTTGTTTACTGGGCTGCACCTACCCGAAGCCCTGACTGTTGAGCCGGGCTCTGCTCGGAAGCCAGGAGGAGAACCAGCCGGTGTACTGGTCCTGGTTGGAGCAGGTGATCTGCTCTGGACTCACTGATCCGGCCTCAAAGCCCAGAGGCTTGTGGTACGGACACTCTGCAGGTGGATCACAGGCAAAGTTACAGTATCTCTGTTGTTAAAGAGCTCAACACACCCGTCTGCCAGCATTTAGCCTAAAAAACACTGAAACGTGTCCAGCAAGTGAACATCACTAAGCTTATTTCTTCATCTCTTTATCCCCCCCTACCGTTCCCCTGGTCCCTGCCGTTAGCAGCCCCAGTGTGACCCATATCCCATCGTAAAAGCCTGCAGTTTAATTCTCCACACTGAAAGATCAGCGATGTCCATTATGCTGCAGGTGGACAGATGGCCCTATGCTACTCTGCACAGTTTTAGCCCCATGTTGCTCCCATGTTTTCTACTCTCAATCTGCTGTCTCACTTTCTACTAAAATCACACGAGCACAAGTCCTGTGTTGACTGTATGTTATGAAAATATAAATGGGAATCAAGAAAGCGCCTCTCCCTGATGTTTTAGAAAATAAAACCAGCTGGAGACTCCTGCTGCACTTTCGTTTACTACTGGCTTAATCTGACTGGGGGTCACATCCCGTCTAATCCCAGTATTACAACACATACGGCAGCAGTGCCCGGGTGAGTCAGGAGGTAAGTGTTTACGTAAGAGCAGTGCTATTGACTCTGATGCTCCCAAATGCACTGCAAAACAAACAGAGTATGAGAAGACACACGGAACTGAAGTCTGATGCTGAGCAGGAACATCTGTCTCACTCATCAGTGATCATCACCAGGTCCGTGTCCCGGTAATTACTGGTTTCTGTGATTGTGCAATCAGCGCAGCCTAGTAGGAGCCCCCTCAATCGGAGCATCATGCTCTAAGATAATGATCGTCTGCTTGTTCCTCTGCTCCGTTATGATTGTGGCTCAGGCGGCGCGCAGAGAGGAAAGCCCTTTCAGTGGGAATCCACTTCCTCTGCTGCTCTGATGTGACACGACTCACGTCTGATCTTTGTATCTCAAATCCCAGTGAGGTCTGATTTCAAACACGCATTTGACAGCTTTTAACTCTAACTAACATCTGCATTTTAATTATTGTTATTTTCTATTATTGAAGCGATGCATTCTGAGGATTGTGCAGCCTTGACTAAGCTATTATTGTTTCTTTTCACGGCTCCATCTGCATCATTTTCTCTGAGGATGCCCGCTGGAGCATGTCCTTCCTGTGGCGCCAAATCTGGACTCTAATACACTCATGCATGTGCATGTACATAAACATTCTCTCTCTGTATCTGGATCTGTATTAAGCATCATAAATGTGAAGATTGAGTGTGGCTTTATTCATATTATATATAGTAAACTGACTTTCTTTGGATTTCATAAACAAAACCAGACATTTTTTTTTTTGTCAACAGACTAAGTGACGATAAAGGTTGCAGATCTACTGCATTGTATTCTCGCTCAGTCAGCTCACAGCGTTTTGCATGTCTGACTCTAACAGTGACCAGTCGTATTGTCGCTGTACCTGGCATGCAGTCCATTCCACGCACCATGGAAGAGCTCGTCCCGATGGAGGAAAACTCAGTTGGAGATTCTCCTCCGTCACAGTCACACTTGCAGGACTTGCTGCTCCACGCCTCAGACACCCCCGCCTCATATGAACACACGCAACAAAAAGTTTCATAGATACATACTATATTCAAATATAAACACGAAAATACTCTTTGCACGTAATTACACGTAAAGAGAATAATCTTATTGATGACTGAGTAGGTGATGATGCAGCAAAGAGCTTCTGCTCGTCACTTTTTCTATAAAAAATAAACTGGAGCTAATATTAAAGTGTTGAAAAAAAAAATTTTATTGCATGCGTATGTATTCATGCTAATTCAGCCTTTTTTTTACTGCTCTAAATCATCTCTGTTGCTGTTGTTTCTTCGTACCTCTTGACCGTGAATGCTGATGAACGCTGTTCAGGCAGATGGACACAGAGACGACACAAATGCCAGACAGCCGAGGAAGAAGAGGGGAGAAAAATGGCTGTTAGGACACAGTGGCCACCCACTGTTGTAAACAAAATCTGAATCAATCTGTCATTTAAAGCATATTAGTAATAGGTAAATAAACACAAGATTGGAGAATCAGTGTTCTGTTGGCTCAGAAAAAAATGATCACTAAGGAAATCTCCTATATTCTCAGTCAGGTTTAAGATTCAGAGGTCCAATGTGCTATCCAGTTTGAGGTAAGTATGAAATCGTACCGTGAGTTCCCAGCAGAACCAGGGCCAACATGAAACGCTGCGCATTGAGAGCCATCTTCCAACCTGCTCCAAGCCAGACGAGACCAATGACGGTATGAGCAACCGAGCCTGCAGTGTCGGAGAGGCCAGATTACTATAATCCACGGGACACTAATGGCTTTACCTAATGCCGTCCTTATCTGACGAAGCGCCTCCTACAGCTGTTCAGCGTCCACCATCAATGACCACCAGCACACACTCGGGAAATCACTGCAGAGTCACAGGGGTCAAGTCAAAAATCCTGCAGAAACCAGTCAGCCAGCGTGTGCATGTGTGAGAGAGACGAGAGAGTGAAGGGTGGTGATGCCTTATGCCAGCTATCCCCAGCCAGTTGGCTATGGCCCATGTTGGGCCTTAGAGCACCGTCCTCAGGGCCCTGGATAATTCTCTTCTTTGTGATATGAAAAACTGGGTATTTTTACTCAACGTGCTGAGGCATTCACAAATAAAAACACGTCAGAACACATCATCAGTTAGAAAGACAAAAAAAGAGCCCTGTCATCCGTCTTGTTCAAATGACAAAAGGTCTAATTTTAGGGGAACTTTTGGCTTTCCTCAAATACATTTTCATGTTTATTTCAATATATAACATTAATCAAAAAAGAAAAAAAACATTTACCAGGTTCTTCAACGACAATAGGTCTTACAAGAGGGGGAAAGATTTAACAGGCCTGGAAGAGTTTTCTGCCAAAGCATGTTTCATTTTCACTTGTAAATGTTTCATAAAATAAATCCAGTGTTGTTGATTTCTGCGTGAGATTAATTAAGCGGTGAGACTCCAGAATGGCAAAACACATTAGCACCAGCATCCTGTCAACAATAGGCCAAGTATTTTTAGAAAAATAGCAAATAGAATCATTCTAACATCATAGTAAAAGCATCAAAAGATGCTAAAAATCAACTTTATCTTAAAATAAGTCTTAATATCTCTGACATTTAACAAGAACAGAGAATATAGCAAGTTGATATAGTTCCAGGAGAGTAAAAAAGGTTCTAGATTTCAACTTTTGTCTCTCTATTCAGCTATTAATCATAGTGCTTAAAAACCTGAAGAGGCCTGTTCACATTCACGTGATTTTTTTTTTTTCTCTCTGAAGACTTCTGAACTCACACTGAAGGATTCAAAGCCTGATTGGGTGAAACCAATTGAGCCTAATTAAGTACAAAGCTGCTCTCAATTTGTGTTCCAGCCAAACACCATTTTTACTCCTCACACACTCTCGCTCCTGCTCTCCATTCCGGTGGCCTTCTGAACAAGCTGCTCCAAATTCGGTCAATTCGTTTGATTTTAACCCGTTTCTGGCCAAAGTGATAGAGGAAAATGAAAGCTCCTGTCCGAGCAACACAAAGGACTCCTTCGTGGACAAAGAATAGGGTTCGACCTCACGCCGCCATCATCTACAGAGCTCATAAAGAGGTCAGAACTTACGTGGTGCTTAGCCTTGACATAAACTTGCTTTTTAATGAGATTTCATCGTAGCAGAGTGTGCAGGAGTGATCTGGACTGAGTCTCTGGCCTTAACTCTGATCTCCCCAGCAGGTTGGCCCCGCTGGGATGAGGAGTCCAGACTTCCTGGCCACTCGGCTCAGTTTTCCCAGGCAGGTTCTGCTCAGACTAGTGAGTTTGGAGGCTTCCCGCCTGTCAAAGGCCAACAGGCTCCAGGCCATCACTCTGCAGGAGATCAACGCCGCTGTCACACTTGTACGGCGGAGGATTCGTACCAGAGCTGCGGCATGAAATAGACTTCTTAAATCTAAACTTTATCATTAAAGAGCTTTTTAAATTTTTAATCTGTTGCCTTTTATGAGTCTTATAGAGCCAAGTGCACGACTACCAGTAAGTTACAGCTGAGCATCTACTGAAGATTGTTCATGGCAAATGGGATGTCAACATTTTGTTGTGTGAATGGGGACATTTTTCATTTGATCCATTTGAAACTGTGAAGTTAAAGTCTCCAGCCTTGTAGCCTCGGGACTAGAGATGAGTAGCTTGCTGGCAAACACCCATGTCCATGTTAAATTTGCACTCTTGATCTCACACATTTATACTTTCACTGTCGAGTCCCCTAGTTTTTTTTTTTTTTTCCTTTCCTTCTCAAGTCCCTCGTGTTTACCCCTGATTGTTACCTTTGCCTGTTTCTAGTGTTTCCTGTCTTATTTTGAATGTTTTGTTGCTCCTTGTCACGTTTCCTCCTGCATGTTTGGCTGCCTTCAGTTCTGTCCCTTCTCAGGTTCCCTTCTGCTTCACCTGTGGTCCCTAGTTTTGTTGGATTAAGACTGATTTTGGATATCTGCCTGTGCCCTTAAGGATCTATTTGCATAGAAAAAAAGTCTCTTTGCACCACAACTCGAGGTTGTGAACAGATTTGTATGCATAACTTCAGTGTGACAAATGACGTGAACGCCTGGTGGTTTGGATCAACCCACTGGATGGATTTTTGTTATTTCAGAGGTGTTTTGGGGAGGAGCGGCGGAGTGGTGCGGTTTTAATCCACCTGGTGGAGCCGCCTCCTCCTCCGGCTGCGGCTCCTTCTGCAAACGCCTCACCGCTATTTTCACCGTTTACACCTCTGGACGAAGCTTAACTTTAGTCTGCATCTTCTGAACTTTATTCTTGTGCAACACATGGATCGGATCAAACTCACGCCTTCATGATCGCGCGGATGCGAGTGGCAGGTAGGAAGGAAACATTTAAAAAAAAAAAAACCGACTGCGGCTGTTTGCGATAGATGTGGCTTGAAGATGCTCTTTTTTGGTGATTCATTAATGTGGACAAATGACGCCTAATTGGCTGTGTTTTTCCCTTTTAGTTTGATTTGTTCTCCACAGCAGCCGGAGCGTTATTAGGCTTTATTCTATTCCTGCACCGACACATAGTTTCTCTGCGGTGTCACGTTTAACTGATCCGAAATCCTTTTATACGTCACACTGTTAGAATAAGGATCCGTCACTGTGCACGCGTGTTTATACCAGCTGTGGATTCCACAATTTGTACCTGAAACCGTTTAGATTCTAGTCTACCAGTGGCGAGCTTAAAGTCTGTTGTGGCCTTGGGCAAAATTCAACAGGGAGGGCCCCCCTCAACCAATTAGTATTAAAAATTTTATCAAGGAACATTTAGAGCCATGTAATTTCATAATACAGATATGTAGAACAATCAAAACTTGAGTCCAAATACCTTAGGAAAATTGCACTCTTCTGCAAAAGAGCCGGTGTTTATGTTAATAGAAGCTAATATGAAAAAAAAAAAAATAGTGTAAATGGCTGTACGTCTGCCCTACACAGAGCCCACTACGCTACGTAGCCCTCACAGGTAGTGTAATGCTGTCATAAGCACTTTATACTTGTGCGCTGGTGTTACTACTTCATGTGCTCATTCTTATCCTTGTAAACTATGCTGACTGAAATGCATCTTATCCCGTTGGAGTTAATAAAAGTTAAATTAATGGCTTATTGAAACATTTGCAACGGAGGTTCTTATGCCTGCCTTTCTTGTTGACAAGCAGTGTCTCTGGGTACGAAAACTACTCGGATCTTTCACTATGTAGAAATACTGTAACACGTCAAAGCTCTCGGTTCAATTTTGTTTAAATAAAAGTATTAGTGTGAATGATTCAGATTTGTACGAAGAAAGTATGACTTCATTTTTTGTGGCTACATTTTCGTAGCCTTATGAATCCACAGCCATCTACTGACGAACAAATAGCTAATTGTAGTGGAAAGTTTAGTGGAATAGCAGAAAATGAATATAAGCCTCTGAAATTGCCTCAAATCAGGCTTATTTGTGTTCCACAGGGGTTACTTTCGCAACGTCAAATACAGTAGCATGGTGGCGCTCTTACTTCCTGCTGCGGTGATGTGAGACTGGATGAAGTGCTTCAGGAGGTTTCTAAAGCAGAGCGAAAACCCAATGTAGGTCTTCACAGGCTGATGTCCGCAGTCGCTTTCCGACTTCTCAGCTCGCGTCCCGGCAGCCAGATGTGAACCAGCTGCTGCCAGCTTGGAAAACACTCAATTTATGTGACCCCAGGACGTCGTCATGGGATGTGGCACCTCCGTTGCTACGGAGGCACAGGGGAATATGGTGGAGACGGGCAGTTACGGTAATCGTCCCTTCAGTCCATCTCAGACTGACTCATGTCCTCCTCTCCATGTCAGCAGGAGCATTAGGACATTTGTACCTGTTGCCCCTGAGGAAAGATGTGAGGAAAAAACATCAAATTACAGCTGACAGATGCACAAAGAGGCCAAAAGTGTTGGATACCAATTGGAGTGCTAGCTCAGAAATAACTCGAGTGAGGCTTTTGGGGTTAACAGGGAGTATTAGGGCCACAGTTAGAAAAAAAGAAAAAGTATAAAGTCCTTAATTTTATGAGAACTCAAAATATGAGAATGAAGTCGTAGATTTACAAGGAAAAAAAGTCAGGAGAAAAAAAGTTGAAACATAAGAATAAAGGCCTAATTTTACAAGGATAAAGAAATAACGTTACAAGAAAAAAGTCAAAATCCTATGAGAAATTTTGCAATTGCAATTTTTGCAGTAGTGGATTTTCCTGGTTGCCCACACACCGCAGATCTTTGACAGATGGTGCTTTGCTTTTCTCCGCCGTCTGTCTTCTCTCCTTAATGAGTGCTGCTTCTTCTGTAAGCTCTTTTAATTTGTTTAGTTTCTCCTGTCCCACTGTTGCCCATGACCTCCCCTGTGCCTTGTTATCTCTCTCCCTGTGTGTGTGCGTGTGCGCTGTGTCTGCTGTGTGCGTTACCCTGCAGATGATTTTATTCAATTACCATTTTCCTACGCTGAATTGTAGTTTTTTTCTTTTTCACAGATGACACAATTAAGGCTCCCAGCTCGGCCCTGAGTAAGATCCTGCTCGTCTCGATAACCTTTGACACGTGTGATGTGTGCATGCAGGCGTCCGTGGACAGTACCGTTTTGTCTTGGCAATGTTGTACTGACCGTGTATTTATTTCTCCTTCTCTTTATTGAAATAAAACCAGACAATACAGAAACAAAATCGTAAAAACAAAGAGCTTCGACGGGTTAAAGTGGCAAGTATTTCCCGTGACCTCTCCTCTACAGTTAGCAGGTGCTGTGTAGATGAGATGAGATTTACAGCTCTAATCCTCTTGTGTACAACACCAGGTTTATTCAGTGCTTGTTCAAAGCTTTTTATTGATTGAGCGACACTTTTGATGAGTGCACATGTATGAGTTTAACTCATTGCAAGCTTGCTAATATGGCAGGATCGGCGACGCCACCGATACTGCAGAATCGGCTTCGCACTGATCCGATAGCATGTAAACCGGACCTCGCTGCTCCCAGTTAGCTCCGTGCTCAACTTCTTCTTTCGCTGCGCTAAAAGCCAACCTGGAAGTTTGTGCTGTGCTGCCACAGGCCAAGAAGAACTGATTCAACGTGAGTCGGCCGGATCTCGTAGTGCGAGAGCATCTACACAAGCTGCTTTAACCTGCTTAGCGTTTCTAAAACGTTCAAGCACGAGCTCGAAACTTATTACTGACATCTGAAAACACTGCTGCTGTAAAAAAAAGCGAAAAAGAGTTATTTTGATATCGGATCAGTACTCTGTTCTGGCCGACACCCAAAGCCCAGGTTTTGGGATCAGTATCAGGAAGGAAAAAGATGGCAGAAATTTGACAGACATAATCAGCAAACAAACGGGACACTCACACGGGGTAAAAACTGTCACAGAGAAGTTCTGGGACTCAGCAGAGGTGAAGGACGAAAAACAAGTGGAGAGACAAGATAACTTCCACGACCTGATGAGTTTTTCTTGGAGAGACCTGAGGAAGTCCAACAAGGACCTGGCTCAGGACCTGGCTCAGCATCTGGCTGCTTCTTCAGGGAGCCGAGTTGACCCTTGGGCACTCTGAAGAAGCTTGATCAGGAATGCTCTTTGTGGAAGGAAGTGGTGGCCAAGAAGCCACAGAGTCCAGACCTGAATATCCCCGAGGCAGTGCAGGATCAGCTGGGAAGAGACAGTCATAAGTCTGATGAAAGAAGGCTGTTAGAATCTACCAGAGGGCAGGAGATCACTAGATAATGACTTCTTCCTGTAGAATTCATTTTGTTCTGAATATTGTGTTTTATTATTTTAGCTTTTGTGTGTGTACATACTTCCTACCCATTTTTGCTCGGTACCATGTCTGTGTTCACTTTTACGTATTAATTATTGAATTATCTAAAGCAGATGCATCACAACTAGCACTTCAGCTGTTTTGTGGCGTTTCACATCGACAGTCGCGTATGCATGTGAGCCCCAATACTCCTCACTAAAAATGTAACGGCTGCTGTGTTGTCGTAGCCATGAAGGCGGCCGTTTTGATCCAGCAATGGTTCCGGCGCTACATGGCCCGGCTTGAGATGAGGCGGAGGTACACCTGGAACATCTTTCAGTCCATTGAATATGCCGGCGAACAGGACCAGCTACAGGTGACTCAGCACAGGCGTTTCACTTTTGAGAAAAAGAAAACTTACAAGGGCGAATTTTCAGGCATCACAAGGTTTGAACATGCTTCTTTTCTTCTTCTTCAGCTCTCCAGTTTCTTCAGCTTTATGCTCGACAACTTCACTCAACTGAATGGAAGTGGACCAGGTTATAAGCAACACACTTACACTTGCAATATATTGAGATAAGATGGTGATATGTGAGTGGAGCACTCTGATTTCTACTTTGCTGCTTTGAAAATATCAATTTTCTAACATGTGGATGTGATTTAACACATTTACAAATGCATTCTTCACTCCTGATAGACACCTTCAGGTCAGCCTCTCTATTTTCCGGCTTTAAACATCTTTCTTATGTTTATTTGATACAGGTGTGTGATTCTGTGGATCAGGAGGCAAATTATATTTTAATTATTAATTTCAAACTGTCATCAGTTGGTGTTAGGCAGTTGTCGCGAACATGCTCTGACACAGGAAGATTTCCTACAGATGCGTTTTTCACCTGCGTCGAATTACCACCAGCGTTGTTTTTTGGTCTAGATTAGGATACCCTGTTGCTTAGCAACTGCTGTGAAAGTGGAGGGCAGTGTGTTGGTGTGTTGCACTGACACAGCTGGGGCTTAAGTATGTATTTTGACCCACTCATCCATCTTAAAAAAACGTAATGCTCCATTGGTAAGCTAATCCTCAGGTCAGCCGTCATTGCTGAACATACAGAGTTACATCCTCTTCACGAGTTTTACTGCGAGCCGGTATAAGTGATGCTAAGAGACCAGACTCTGTTGTCTGTATTTATTAGAAACACATCGTCTGTGTTTGTGTCACAGAAGGATTCAATGGACACTGGCGAGGAAATGGACAAAAGAGTAATTGTGTTGTCTGTTCACGCCTGGTTTGTTTGCATACATCAGGGCCATCAGTTTAATTAGCGTAGTGGTGGGGTCTATTTCATACGCAGCTGGATGTGGTGTGCTTAAATAATAAACAAATAACATCGTGCTGTTACCCTGAGATATTTGGCTCTCTCGGGAAAACACTTGCTCAATGGAAAAGGAAGCACAAACGTATTTTTCTTTTTCAAAACCTGCTGTCCTGCAGTGCTACTCCAGCCGAAACTTTAAGCGCAGATTCATCCGCTCAAATTGGCTAAAGTAGACGAGCAGGTATGCGGAGTGGGCTACATAAACTGAGGAAACTCATGTCTGTCTAACTCCACACCCCCAGATTTTCTTTATTTATATTGATTATTTAACCCTTAGTCCTCAAACTGATGTTAACTCAAATGACCTCACATTTTCCTCGGCTGATGCCCAGAAAGGCAACTTTATGGAGCAGATCAATGAGCAGGACAGCCTCGTGACAAAACAGGATTACCTGATCATGATATAATTTATTCTAGTGTTGTGTCCTCCAGACTTGATGTCCCAGCTGATGGACCCGGCGGCTGACCCCTGGTTAGACAGAGAGACCTGCTACAACTTGATCCCCGTCCCAGAATCGTACACCGGGCCTCGGCTATCGTTTCCCCTCTCTGTCTCTGATACGAATGCTCTTCTCAGCGCATTTAAGGAGCAGCAGGTGCGGTCTTTTGGTTATTAGGGTTTTTGGGTGCTTTTAGGATCCTTGTCTTCATTGTCCACACAGGTTCTACATGCCAGATATGTTCTGCAGCTGCTTTACGAGACCAAAAAGCTCCTCAAACAGATGCCCAACATCGTCCACTTGTCAACATCGTACACCAAAGAGATCACTATATGTGGTGGGTGATGATCGCCTCAGTTTCACTTCTTAATTTGAAATTCAAAGTTGCTTTTTTAAGCCCACATGAACTAAGGAGGCAAAAAAAAAAGTCTTTGTGTCACTTGTGCTGCTGCACAGCACACTCAGTCACTGAATTAACGAAAGACCTGCGTACTGATTAAATGACCACTGATGTTTGTAAATGTGTTGTGATTGTTGTCCTTTTGGAACAGGTGATCTGCATGGGCGGCTTGATGACTTACTTCTCATATTTTATAAAGTAAAGCTCTATTTTTTTTATACAATACATTTCCATTCAGCAAAATTTCAATAAGATTCATTCATGTTTTGACTTGAAAAGATTTAAGCAAATATCAATCAAACATGGATGACGCATGCATGGCCCTGGCGTGATCTAGTTTGAGGTTGTTTTTTGTTGTTGTTGTGCAGAATGGCCTTCCCTCTGCAGAGACGCCTTATGTGTTTAATGGAGACTTTGTGGATCGAGGGAAAAAGTCTATCGAAGTGGTCGTGCTTCTATTTGCCTACCTCCTTCTTTACCCTGACTACATGCACCTGAACCGGGGGAACCATGAAGACCACATGATGAACCTCAGGTGGGTGAAAAAGTGAAAACGAACATTTAACCATCGCGTTGTGACAAAAACATGACGGTGGCAAAAAAAAAAAATGTCAATATTTTTACCTAATTTTTGTTTCAGGTATGGGTTCACAAAAGAAGTGATGCAGAAGTACAAGGTACGGTCCGGACACGTGTCATGGTTTTATTATGTAGAGAGTTCGGATGTGGATTGAATTCCCTCTTCGCTGTGTGCGGCTGACAGACTCACAGCTGCGAGATCCTCCAGCTGTTTCAGGATGTTTTCAGCCTTCTACCTATCGCAACAATCGTCGACGGAAAGATTCTAATCGTTCATGGAGGGATATCAGACCAGACCGACCTGGACTTCCTCAACAGCATAGAGCGACACAAGGTCAGTGGAGACCAGCAGGCAGCTCTCGTCCCATCCAGGCCTCTTTTAACTGTGATATTTGATTTCAGCCACCAGGGGACAGATAAACCTAATTAATAAACTAAAAAACATGCACCTCAAAAGCACAACATAAACAAACATCATCAGGCGTCAACATCAAATTTTGTGTCTAAATCGTGATCTCTGTATCAAACATGATAGGCTGATTTAGGCCTAACTAGAATAATTGGATAAAAATAATACAGTATTGTGACAACAATCCTCCTTTAACTAAATTGAGTCTGACTCAATAATTGCATATCAAACCTGCATAAAAAAACGGTACAGAATGCACCGAGACAGTAATAATCGGGTGGCAATAGCTAATTTTTGCTTCAGAACCCCTAAACAGTTGATTTTGGCCCCTTTTTTGCCCTATTTGGTGCTGACCAGGAATCACACACTGTGTTCAAGACGGAAGTAGCAAAAAGTTCATTTGTAGTCAGAAAACAAAAAAAGGGAAAAAAAACCACAGTTGTTAACACTGTTAATCTGCAAAGTTTAGTGAATATTCTATGAATTTGGATGTATTAGCGACACTTTATATTCAATGTTAATATCAAAAATATAATTCATGACTTCCTGCATCAACAGTGGTCTCAGTGGATTATAATTTGAAAATATTATTTAATTTTTCCCTGAGATGGACGGGAAAATGATTTTGTTTGCCAATTATTCCATTATATGTCACATTTGTGTATGCTTGTTCAATGTTATTTGTGTCTCACCTCTCCTCTAGGTGAAGTCTGCCCTGAGGTTTCCCAGACGCAGTTTGGAGCAGCTCGACATCAATCAGTCCTGCGGACAGTTGAAAAGAATGAGATCCACAGACGGCTCTCGTCCCAGCAGCAGTCACAGCCACGGCAAGAGCCAAAGAACCCCGAGCCAGAGGTCCGACGGCAGCCCGCTCGTGTTGCATGCTTCATATGAAGGTCCTTTCACAATAAGACTCCCTCTTCTTAAAAGTAACAGACCTTCTCATGTACCTCTTTAGAAAGAGGCAATGCAGGCTCACCCGACAAGACAGCGCCGCCTCCACTTCTTCCTCCTCGTCCTCCTCGTCTTCCTCCTCCTCCTCCTCTTCTTCCCTCTGCTCTCCTCGAACTCCATCCTGCCTCACGCCTCATCCGTGCCTGTCTTCGCCAAGCATTTCTCACACCATCAGCATCCTCCAGGTGCCTTTCCTGGACTCTCTGTCGTCCATCCCCCCACCTTCACCTCCACGGGACGAACAGGAATGGAAGCAGGTCAGAAGAGAACATTCAGCCGGAAGGCTTTTACTGTTGCGATGAGACGATCAAGTGTATCTGCTCCACTGTCTCTTGCAGATTGTGGATATATTGTGGAGCGATCCTAAAACCCAGGAAGGCTGCAGTCCCAACACATTCAGAGGAGGAGGCTGCTACTTTGGCCCTGATGTCACCCAAAGACTGCTGCTGCAGCACGGTCTCCAGCTGCTCATCAGATCCCATGAGTGCAAACAGGAGGGATACGAACTCTGTCACAGTGGACAGGTAGACAGGATGAAATCATTTCATTGAAATGAGCTTCAAAAGTGGCTCCGGAAATAAATAAATCAATGCATGTGTGCTCTCTAGGTGATCACAATTTTTTCTGCTTCAAACTACTATGAGGAGGGAAGCAACCGTGGCGCGTACATCAAAGTGGGCAGAGAGCTGATGCCCCGCTTCTACCAGTACCAAGTCAGCCGCGCGACACGCAAACTCACCCTGACGCAGAGGTACAACGGGTGTCTGCCGTGTGCAAGTGCGAGTAAAAGAAAAGGGCAGCAGATAGCCTACAGCTGGGCACATTAGAACTGAAATTGTGTTTCAGTTAATTGACTTCAGCATAAGTTCAGGTAGACTACAAATTCAGGTTCAGCACATAAACCCATCAGCTGGTTTCTCAACGAATGTCCTTCCATCCATTCAAACACGGGCTTTTTATGCTGCTAACTTTCCGCCTGCTTCCTGAGCGTTGTTTCGGGCCTCTGCCCTAATAGCCCTCCTTCTACATGCCCACTTTCAACCACAAATGGTCATAAACCTTTGAAGATTCAGCTAAAGGTGTAACTCTGATGAGCATTTTATGTCACGTTATAGACTACACAGTCTATAAAAGAACAGCTCAGGACTGGACAGTTCAGTTGATGTGAATAAATAATGTACAGTTTAATCAGTCATGCAACTAGATACATGTACTAGTGCATCTGGGCCTTTTTTTGGAGACCATCATTCTAAAACGTTAAGGAGCAAAATGTTTGACACACCTCAGTTTACTTGTAATGAATCTAGACTAAAGTAAATGTTCGTTTTCCTAAACTGATGAAAAATCACAACCTTTTTCTAGCTGTAGTTGTAAATTGTGTACAGAAGCTCAATCTGTGTTTCCGCAGTGTACGAGCTGCTGAGGGCTCGGCTCTCAAGGCCCTGAAGGAGAAGCTGTTCACCCATCGCTCTGAGCTGATGTCGGGCTTCCAGCAGCACCAGAATAATGCCGGTGTGCCTCTCTCACTCTGTTCGCCTCATTTATAACACGCATTTAACCCGGATCGACCTCTATAGTTTTTTACATTCGAGCTGATCCTCTTCAGGTACTGTGTCAGTCAGTGAATGGGCTGAGGTGTTAGAGTCCGTGCTGAGACTGGACCTGCCCTGGAGGACTCTGCGTCCACATTTAGCCCGTCTGGCACCGGATGGCAGAGTGGACTATCAGTCCTGCTTCGAAGACATGGAGCCAGGAATTCCTCTGGCACAGGTCAGAAAACTGAATTTGGGGGGGGGGGCAACCTAGGGTATTTATTTATTATTTGTATTTATGTATATTTAATCTAGACAACATTTTCACCTGAAGGCAACAAGACCAGGCATTGATTTACCTTGAATTATGTTTAGGGAGGCACTGATTTATCACGTTAATATCGGTCTTGACCCATATGGACATGGTTGACTGGTGCAGGTTATTGACAAACAAGGAGGCATTCACCTACACAGGTGGCCGATAATAATCTGTTGTGATTTGTTAATTTTGCACTGGATACATCTGCTGTCCGACCCCTGTCTGCAGCTTTAAAGACCACCTGTGATGAAGATCACATTTTTGGCTTTGTTAATGTGTGCACGTGGTGTTTTTATGTACTCCGACAGATATCATTGATCTGTTATTCAATTTTTCATAGGATTTTTTTTCTCCTTGGCATTTAAGGGTAGGTTAGGGTTGATTATGGGCCAAATGATTATTTGGAATATCTGTATCGCGCCAGAATTTCCATATCGGTGCTTCCTTAGTGCAGAACTATGTGAAGTTAATAGAAGATAAACAACTCTGCCAGACGAACGTCACTATGCTTGAAAGAACTACTGTCAGTCTGAGCCTTTTCGTGTTCTTGGGGCCTTTTAAAATTTCGTTATTCTTGTTCATGTTGTATCGACCCAGTTCATTTTATTCTTTGTGTTTTCTTTTGTTTCTTGCATCCAGACTGTTTAATTATACTTCTTACCTCACAAACAAAATTCATCATAAATGTGTATGAGTTTATTGTGTATAATTCAGTATATTTTACTGTCAATACTTGTAAAAGGAAATCCTGTGAAGTAATTTTAGCATTGTAGTCCAATCTTCATTTTGCATTTTTTCCTTTTTTTTAGGTCACTCCAAACTTGGCTGAAACTCTCTTCAGATACAGGACAGACATTGAGATAATATTCAACATTATTGACAAAGACCATTCAGGTACAAAAAGAAAACACCGGACTACTAAATCTCTTAGTAGACAACGTGTGAGTCATTTTAAACACACTCCTTAAAGTTCAGTGGCGGGTAAATAAACTGTGTTGGCTCCGTTCAGGTTTGATCTCCATCGAGGAGTTTCGACACACGTGGCATCTCTTCAGCGCCCACCTGGGCATCGACATCGACAACAGTGCCATCGATGACCTCGCCCGGAGTATCGACTTCAACAAGGACGGCAGCATAGACTTCACCGAGTTCCTGGAGGCCTTCAGAGTGGTGCACAAACTGGACAACAAGGATCAGCCACTCAACGGAATGTTGAAATATCCATGAAAGGGAGACTGAATCCTAAATAGTCCTCCATGTTCAGCAGAGACACTGGTGGAGGACGGAAAGTGATAAAAGTAGGCATGAAATTGATTAATCGTGTATTTCTTAATTTCATCAATAATAAATACAAATTTAATAGAAATTCACCAAAATAAGAGTGCTTTAGAGATGTATCAGAGAATAAATGGACAATTTTGCTTGTTGATGTATTTTTTAGCCACATTAGCAGTGTGATGGCAATCTGCACGTTGCTCCCGAGCTCCAGAAATTTAATAGTTTGGTGACGTTTCATCCAGCAGGTCAGTCTTTTCAGTAGAGTGACGTATTGTCACATCAATTAAATGGACCATATTTTGGCACAAACGTTCCTTGTTGCCCAGCAAAGGTGCCAGTTTTTGTTTTTGACCAGAAGTGCCGACAGGAATTTGTGCAGTAAAGAAAGGTTGCAGACGGTGGACGGACAATAACACGGAAACACGATCGTGTTAGGATTCAATATTTTTCAATATTTTTTTTTTCTAACAAGACATTACATAACTTACAAAAAAATAACATGAAACAACACACATCACATAAAACAACACCAAACACATAACCTACGTACGTGTAGACCTACACCTGTATGAAAATATCACTTGTATCATCAACAGGTCTCAGCCGCTGATAAAATTAGAAGTTTTATTTGTTGTTATTGTTAATTTAAATTTTGACTCTCCATCTGTCATTTTTTAAAATCTTTCACAATATTTTTTAGACCCTTTTTTTTTTGTTGCCAATATCCTTTTAAAATTAAAGGAGGAGGGAGGAAGAAGAATACCAGAAAAATTGTTCCGTGGACTCAGACTCTATAGTACAGAAATGAAACTCATCAGATTCTACAGCACCCCAAGTTTTTAACATCTTTTTCATAGGCAAAACCTTCTAAATACATCCACTGTGGTTTTATAGATCAACTTACTCATTACTTACATGGCGTTTGACAGTATAAGGTATCCTCCCATTTTTTATAAATGCTACATAGAATGAGGATTGAGGCTCTATATATTAAACACTATTAATAAATTTGCTAAAGTTTATCTCCTTCCCTGACAGAGGTTTTTTTAGCCAATGTACTAAAATGGCCTTTTTGGAACTCTCTTTGCGTTTGAGTGAATGTTTATGTTTTACTTGCCTGACATCCAGGTCTCTATAAATACCAAACACTGAGAACTGTTAAATAGTCCCACGTTTCCTGTCGGTCTGAGTAAATGATGTGTACCTCTGTATCCACCTGTCCGAGTGAGTTCTGTGCACCTCATCCCACTCCTCCTCCCTCCCTCACCTCCTCACATCTGCCCACACCCCTGACCACATCTCTCTTCCCCTCGGTCTTCAACCTCTCGGATACTTGGCCACTTTCACTCACCAAGTGCGACTTTTTAAAACTCTCCACCTGTACCAATATTGCAAGATTCTTGGCTTCATCCTGAGCACATTCAGCCTCCGATGGGGCTCCGTGCAGCACTGGGTCTCTCTGCTCTGCATCCACGCTCCAGCCACCTCTTCAAATTAATCCCCGCACTTCAGCGTTGTTGAAAGCAGTATTTTCACACTCACTCACACTCTCATTCATTATGACACTGTCAAGGAGATAAGGGATGCAGTGGTTTCAGATGCCTGGAGGGCAGGCAGACATTTATCCATTATACAGGACTGCCTGTGATATTCCACTGTGATTCTGGCTTCAAGCTCCATGGATACAATCCCAACAGCTGTGTGTCTGGACGCTGGTCAGGAGTTTGTACTGGAGAGTAGCTTCATGCACCGAACACCTTTGCACTTTCAATGTGTCTGCCAGTTGATGCATTTAATGTAATTTCATCTCGTTTTGCCTCCACTTTTGCTCCAGTGTGAATGAGGATGGCTCCTGGGCTTTCAGGGGCCCATAATGTTGTTCTTTAAGGGCCACATTGACCTTATTTATGGGAGCCAGATGTGAAGTTTGATACTATGTTTCGGACAAAGTGTTATTAACTTAATAATTTAAGGAAGGACTGGGGTATTTTTCAGCCTTTTCCTTGTTTTAGTCTTTGAGGGTTATAGTGAATTTCTGGCACACAGTTTTCCAACGTTTTCTGTGTTAACACATTTGTGTGGATTTATTTAAAAAATAAATACTACAATTATAATAAAAAAAAATGTTATTTGGAATGAATCTACAAAAATTAGCTTGTCTCTTCTAAACATTGGAAAACGGTGCCTCAGAAGTACAGAAAGGTAGGAAAATAACATAGTCTGTACGAATATTCATTTATACATTGTCGTTACAGCTATTGAGTGAAAAACACAGGAGTTTAACTGGATTCATCTCTTTCATGTTAATGTAACATGACATAAAAGCATACAAAAGCAAATTAAAGGACATTTTTGGAAAACTCTCTCATTCTCAAGTTACAGGAGAATTGTATTTTTCAGCCTCCGCCCTATTTCCTGGTCTTTGCAGGTCTAAAACTTCACTCAGTCTCTCAGACCGTTTATCTTGAAAAAGCTACACAATGCAATCGCACCATCTGTGCTCAAAATGTTATTATTTCATCATCATTATCGTTATTATTATTGTTGTCATTCCTACTATGATTAGTATTATTGCTAAACATGTCATTGTACATTGTATTATACATTCTTCACGTGTGTAATTGCTGCTGTCAGTTGTTGCACTATATCACTCGAGACAGTACTGTTGCTCTGAATTTATGTTTACTGATTTGATGTATAGCGTTTTGTTTTTTTCTTGGCTTTTCACTCTCTTGTTATCTGTTTTGATTTCCTGTACTTATTCTGCCCTGCCCTGAGCTGCTTTCCCAGCTAAATTTCCCCTGGCTGACATTTACTTTGTTTTACATGCCTGCGCTAACAGTGCAATAAAACAGGGCTTGTACACATTATTGCCTGACGGACTGTCAGGAAATAGAAAGATATCGAACTAATAACAGGTTTTTAATCAAGAGAAGTCAGGTTGAGGGATTGTGCCATGACAGGAAACCAACAGCACAGATAAACAAGTAAGTAAGAGTCCTTCCTGCACAACCTTGTTTCTTTTTATCTGAAGAACAGGAAGTTAGAAAACATCTGCATTACGCTTTGCTCATTAGAGGCTAAAACAGCAAGAAATCATAGAGAAACAAAGCTGAGGTTTCAGATTCCCGTTTGACTCAGTTCTTTTGTTTCTCTCATCATCACAGGCTGGACTATGTTATGAATATACTTCACACAATTAGTTTATGTGTGACAAAAACAATCCGACATTGCAAACCTCAGCCGAGGCTGAACAATCCCCCAACATGTTAATCATCCTGCAAAAAAATGCTTCCTGTCCAAAGTTTGAGAGATATTTATATTCCTTGACCTTCAAAAACGTTATATCTTTAGCATATGGATTTGTGTCTATGTATGCAATAATTCTAAAGTTATTCACCCAAATTTCGTTAATGGTGGTATTCTGGATTTGATTATAATATATCTTATCAGAACTACCATTTATTAGAGACAATGTGGGTGGTTTGACCTTTATACTCTTGAGCTTTGAACATTTCCAAAGTTATTAGCCAGACCCTTACAAAGTGCCCTTCCATCTTCCAATGGTAAAGAATTCTTTAAAAATCTCACCTGGATAACCTCCAAAATGTAATGGAATTTAAGACTTTATACACTTTATTTATCTCTCTTCTCCAGATATCAATGAGCTGCAAGAAAGGAAGCTGTTCCCACCTGTGTGTGAACCTAAAAGTTGGGCAGAGATGTGCCTGTACAGCCTCCCACCGGCTCTCCCCTTACAGATGGAAGAAACGTCTACCAAGGACAACAACCAATAACACTGGCCGAGGTGAAAATAAAAGGAAAATGAAATGAAGACCAAACCATAGAGCAAGAACGCTCCAATTGGCTACGTGCTGAGTGTTGACCGTAGTCATTCAGAGCTCCCACTGCTGCTGGTGCACAGAGAAATAAACAGGAAAATGAGAAGTTGCGATCGTTAGTCAATCTGTTTTATTATTATATGAATATACTGTGAATATGACTTCTGATGGACATAAGCAGCAACTGCATTGTCAAACAAATTTCACAGGTCTTTAAATGTTAAATAAGTGGCCTGAATAATATATTCAATTAGTAAAAATGACTGTAATAAATAATTTTAGAATAGTCTCTTTATATATAGATTTGAGTAAATGAGACAATGTGGGTTTTCATGCTGGAGTTGGCATTAAAATTCATACATTTACTGTTTCCTGCTGTTTTTGCCATGCACAAAACATGTGTTGCCAAGTATGTAACAACACGCTTCTCAGACTTACAAAGACCCTTATTCAAGATACTCTGGACCGCTCTAATACTTCACCAATATCCAACTATTACAGTGTTTACTCATCCTTATAAGCTATGCCTTTATTGCATGTATAAAGCACATACTGTGTATATACTATAAAACACTTTAATTATAGCAGAATATCCAAACAGACCAGAAATAAACCTCTCTTCGGATTTTTGTACTTTAGGAGAACCTCAGCACTTGACTTGACCTTCATGCTAAATGTTGGCTCAACATGTCTGTCGCTGACATTTACTATATGCAGACAGATTAATTAGTTTCAATCATTGGCTACACTGCACAACGCATTCACAAGATAAACAACAAAACTTGTTCCCGATACAGGTTCACATTAAAACAAGACTACAATAAGTTCCATATACAGAGCCTGGAAGCTAACAGATGCAACAATTTAATGAGATATATATATCTATATCTCTCTATACATTTAGGTTTCTAAGTACTGGGATAGTGAGTATTGGGCTATTTCCTAAATAGCTAACGCAAAATTAAAATTAAAGCCAAAAGTCTTACATTTCAACAACTTGATTGCTTTCTTCCAATCCAATGTTGTGGTGTACTGTGGCAAAAATAAAAGAATTCACCGTCTACTTTCTTATGGACCTAAGTGTATATACACAGATATTTATTTAGGTCAGCTCTCAGAAGATTGATTCAAGAGAAATGATTTGTGTGTAGCAATATTAATTCTGATAATGCCCACGCTAAATGAAAACACATGACATCACAACCCAATAACTGCTGATAATTCTCACACACGACATCCAAAGCACAGAAACGTGTCCGTATGTTTGCAAACGGCAATTCACAGGAAGTCCTGTAAACATGTATGCCAGCATGTTTTTGTAATAAATAAGTTCTTTTATAGTGGTCTGCAACCAGCTGCCAAGGCTACAACATTGCACCAGTATATCATCGGGCCACAGAGTGTGCTGGAGAATACTTAAAAGCAGCACATAAATAGTCTGAGCTGACAATAAAAAAGCTTGGCAACCCTTTGACTTTTGTAAAATGTTCCGCTTCAGGTGTTTCAAGTATGTCAGGAGCCGCAAAACACGCTTGTCTGCTTTTTCACTGCATCAGGCAGCTGGAACTTGGTCGGAAGTCCTGGACGTAAGTGATCACCGCCTTGGATAGATAGGTCATGGTGCCATAGCTGCCACTAGGGGCGCTATCATAAAAAAAGTTGCAGATTCCCGTCTCTGGGTCCTTCTCAAGGAAATAATCACTGGCACTGAGGGATTTCTGGGAATGCAGACGAAGAACAGAGTGAATCCCAGTGAACCTGCACATCACCATCCCTTCAAAAAGGAATGTAACCCTCGACAACAGCAGTACCTGGTCACTGAGGAAGAGGTCATTGGCCAAATGCAGGATGCGGTCCACGAGGATAATGCTGCCTATGGTTTCCACGTCCACGTCAGCTACCAGACCCAGGACCATCACGGTCTCCACCAGCAGCTGCCGGTACTCTGGCTGAGGGACGTGGTTCAGGACAGACTCCACCTGGACCGCAAACTTGATCTCCCCTTCTGTCATCTACACGGAGAACTTAATTACACACACAAACACACTGAATCCAGCCTGGGCGTGTGTGAGATGCTACCTCTCTTGTGGTAGAGGAAGGCAACACATATCCATCGATGGAGAGGCCGTGACACTTCTGCAGGATCTTCCAGACCTTCTGGTAGAAACCCACTGGTACTCTGTTGATAGCTCCATCCAGCCTGCGCCTCCTCAGCCACTGGCCTTGCCGCTCCTCCCAGTGCAGCTGTCCATCTCCTGGACCAGGGCCCACTGGGGACAGTATCCCACTGGGGGTGGAGGGGCTGCTGCAACGCTGAGATGAGAACTGTACTGTCAAAAAGTGTTCAATTAACTGTGACTTTAATGAATTTCAACCTTATCGCCATGCATGTGTGAATGCAGTCAGTAGTATCTTTACCACAGCCTTCTCAGCACAGAATTAACAAGATCCCTTCAATAACATCCAGAAGGAGTCTGCATTCCATTTGAGATTAAAGAAAACTATTCCTGAAGCCTACATTACCCATGATACAACACGGCTGGCAACAGCCAACTCAGATTCAGTTGCATTAATGCTCGTAACAGTTCATTTAGCCTCACAGCCACCAGCCCTCAGGCTGAGACGAGGAGCTCTGTCTCTTCTCTCAAACTCATCTGATCAGATCTGAGGCAGCATTCTTTTGAGCCACAAACATTTTTTTTCACATATATGCAGGAGACCTGTAAACATACTTTGATGTGCAAAATCAGTTACTTTAGGAGAAGGATCAGAGGTCTGAAATGTCTGCTCTAATACTCAGTCCACTTTTCATAAGGTCTACAATTGGTTGTTTTGAACAGGGCTTTTTGCAAATAGCAAATATAATAAAAGTTTAGTCATACTGCAAAAAAAAAAAAATGCATGAAAATAAGGTTGAAATACAGTATTTATCATATTGGTCACATTTTCTCCTCCCTCACGGACACATCCCCCCCAAACACTGAAAGAGTTCATGCAACCAATCATACGTACCGATGTCATTACACAAATTACACATGGCAAACCAAATTTTTCAGGTGACATATTAAAGGACAAGGCTGGTGTTATTGTGAGGTTTTTGTTATGAACAGTAAACCAGTAAAATAAATCGCCAAGCTTGCTAACAAGTGTTTGTAGTCAAAGCCTGATTTTGTCCAAAACATAAAAACTGTACACACTGAGACGACCGATGTACCACTATTAAGATAAACCTTCAGGGATTTTTTTTTTCCCCCCCCAACTTGTCTCAACGGCAACTGCAGGAGGAAAACATGCAGTCAAAGAGACATTTTTCTACAATAATGGCATTCTATAACATATGGTACATCAGGCTTTGAAATGAAGAACTTGTGAATACACATTTATTGTTGGGTTTTGTCTCTTTAACCCTCTGTGGTATGCATCATGATGCCAGTTGGGCAAAAACAATAAAAGGACTGGCAGCCTTATTCTTCATTGCAGAAAAAACACATTAAATATAAAATCTTATGGAACGCTTGAGCATCCACAATGAGTTCATAAACAGCCCAATGGAGGACACACCAGGGCGATTTGAAGCAGATGAGGTGAAATGGTTTACCGTGGAGCGAGGCGACGTGACATTGCTACTCAAGGAAAGACCACCGCTGAGGATCTACACGTGGACATGGGTGACAGATGACAGAGGAAAGTTTGAGAGGTTTCGCATGGTTCTTCATGCTACAGCCACAGTGGTACCGCAGCCACGCACGCTGCATAACGTCACAGCAAGACGTCCGCGTTGTGAGGTGAGACTGTTCTTAAAAGCTCATTCGAAACACAAACTATGCCGTATGAGTTTACCGAGGGGCTACCTGAAAGCAAATGAATCTACATTTACTGCGCCATACATGATGGAGTGCCAAAGCACGTTGTACTGACATGTGATGGAGTGACAATCGTAGCCGGCGGTTTGGTCATTTAGACCGAGGTTAGTTAGTCACATGCTACTTTTATCAAACCCAACCCACGCTGAGAGGCCGAGAGTCATCCAGCTGCAACCAGAAGCAAGGACACCGTTACTACACAGATAGTTGGATGATTATCGTCCATTTTTCTTGATGCTTCCCACCTGTTTTATCTCACTCTTTAGCTTGTGTATTCCTGTGCGTTCAGTCTTGGTGGCTCCAGTGTGGCCGAGTTCATGAATGGAGATGGCGGGACTAGTGGCAGTTGACTGGATGGGGCGCACTGTTGAACGGACACAGAAAGTAAAAACATTTTCAAAAAAGCATTAATACACTTATTTTACAGCCTGGTATCGGACCTTTGAAGAGGTCCAATTTTGTGTTGACTTAAGGATCTTTCGCTCAGCCGGAAAAAGCTACAGGTCAAGTATTTTAAATCATCTTTATGAGATATTCAATATTCAAAATATCAATTCCTTTAGAGGACAGATATTAGAAGACAAATACGAAGTTGATCTTCAGTGTAGGTTTCACAAATTCTTAATCTTTTGACATATCAGCACCAAATTCTCATCAGTATCAGGACTTTGCCACAAAATGACATGGAGGAAATCACCTCCTTTTCGAGGCACCCCTGCCTGTTTTGTTTATTTCCACATGAGATCTTGTTATGTTGTGACTTTATTCTGGTAAAAGTATAATTGTATCTTCTCATAATATTACAACTTTTTACTTGTAACTTTATGACTTTGTTCTCAAAATCTAAAAAAAAAAATTTTTTTTTCAATGTGGCTCTAAAACTCGTCGTAAATTTTGGTACCAGACAAGAAGAGACAGAAAAACAACTCACTGCTCCTCTCCACCCCGAACTCTTTGCCACTGAGGATGTGATGCAGCAGGTTCTTCATGTCGAAAGGACTCAGGCTCATCAAACTCTCAGAGGCCTCCTCTCCTACGGTGTTACATGTTTTTTCATCTCTACTCCGCGGGGAAGCTCGTGTGAATGTTCACAGGTGTGTGCGGGCTGATTCCCTACCGGAGCAGTGCAGGCTGCGAGCCAGCTCGGTGGCCATCACTTGCATGATGAGTCCGATCCTGAGCCGGAGCATGTCCCCAAACAGAGCGGGCTGGGAGCGCACGTACATGGCTAGATAGACCATGATTTCCTACATCACAGACACACAAGGGTTCACAGCTGCGAGGTGAGCGTCTGAGAAAGTCCTGCACAAGTGCCGAAGACTAACCTGAGTGAGAACAGCTATGCTGATGTCCTGACCACTGGCTTCGTAGATTAGAGTGTTCAACTCCTCCGGCGGAAGTGGACTGAAAAGAAGCAGTGAGGAGCGAAAATGTCGGTTTGTCAGGTTTTGAAGTAATTCGCCAAAGCTTTCACATGAGCACTAAATCTCAGTTTAAGCGACACC
>KV751315.1:14033061-14044231 GCA_001698575.1 Mola mola | reverse complement strand
ATGAATTAAAGAGCAAGCAGCAATGTAAAATCAAATTTTCAGAAATATTTTTGGCCCAATCATTCATCATTTCACTCGTAGCAAGTCTTTAGTTGGCCCTCAATCGTGTTTTGGAGTAGTTGTTCTTTACTTGCTGTTGGAAGGAAATACACTAAATACAATGAAATACAGGAAGGTTTTACGCATCAAATCATCCATCAAGACTGAAAAGGAAAAAGTTTCAAATAAATTGTACGAGAAACAAAGGGAATGTGCTGTAATGTGCACAAAGAAAAAGTCAAATTAGAGACAAAAATAAAAAAATAATAAAAATAATGGATTTTTTGAGTGTGATGTTGATGCAGAGCCTCTGTGGTCGTGGATGAGTTCACTGTGCTGTAAATGTGTCTCGCCTGTGATGTAAAAACAAGCCAAAAGTCCTGCATTAACAAAAGGAACGATATGGTGGTAAAATATTACTTTAGTAAAAGTGAAAGCTTCGGTTGAAAATTACCAGAGTTTTCCTTTAAAGTATCTCAAATGTATCAAAATTATAAGGAAAAGAAAATTGTACATATATTCACTTGCGTGGACACTTTATCTAAGTAAGATCTGTCTGACTATCAGATGCAATATTCATTTCCATCAAAAATGTATTAAATAAGGAGTTACTTTGCCCTACAATCAGCAAAGCAACTAGTATATAAATCAGATAAAATGTAGAGGGGTAAATAGTGCATTTGTCTCCAAAATGTAATGAAGTGGAACCATACTTGAGACTTTAAGTAAGTACTACAACACTTGAGTAAGTGTACTTAGTCACATTCCATCACTGTCACTTGAAGTATTGCAATGAAAAAAGGTATATTTACTACCAACCATCATTACAATTGAGAAATGTATATAAATTTGGATTATAAATGGCAATTAAAGAGCTCCGGGAACAAACTCTGCACATTCTTTCATACTAACTGCGACAACAGTAAACTACAAAGAATACGACATTAAACATTTAATGTGACACAATGATGGGCTGATTTTTAGAGCCTCGTTACCCAGCATGCTGCGAGTGATGGGGAAAGTGAGCGTGGGCCGTCCAGTCATCCTCCAGCACGAGGACAAATAGGCCAGCTCGGTTCGTAACATCTCCACGATCATCTGATTGTCCAGAGCCAGGTAGAAATGGTGCTGATCCAGGAACTGCGCATGGGGCACAGAAAAGACGCAGGCAGACAGGAGGAAATCATAAGAAATGTATTACTACAGCCCTCCGTCTTCATCACTGTGAATACGAACATCACACCATCCCAAACTAGTTTTACCTGCGGGGTGAATATATAGGATCGATTTTTGATCTCATAGAACTTGGATGTTCCCAGAACTCCAATGTGTCTGTAGGGCCTCCCGCTCAAATTCAGCTTCTTGCAGTTTCCTATTGCGGGGACATAAGATATTACTCATAGAATCCCACGCACACATGCAAGAGTAAGTGTGCTCGCTTACCCAGTCTGACATAGACGTGGCTCAGGATGCGAGCAGACAGGACCCTGATGGGCAACACCTCCGACACGGTCTGGACCGGGATCCCGTGATCACTTAACAAGTCCTGGATCTCCTCCGACTCAGCTAGAACACAAACTGATACACACAAAAGAAAGACATTACAGGGTATCCCACACCCTATCTTACTCATCATCATCACAGTGGAGCTTTTTCACTATGACTCATTTATCATTTTTTCCCAGGAAGAACGTAAGATGATAATATCAGGATATGAAAGGTGCAGCAAAATCTAACAGTTTAACAACCAACCAGGCCAGAGAGTATCGTTGACACCCCTGCAGACTGTATGTTCTCGTCTTGTCCTCTGTCTCTACTCTTCCTTTATTACGTACACCAACAAAGTTGGAGGAGGTTATGGGTAACACTTTTAAATAACGGTACATTAATTAATATTAGTTAATGCAATAATAGAATTTACTAACAGTTGATTAATGTGCTTATTAATCATTTACCTTTACATGTTAACTTTGATGCTAAGTCAATACTACATACTATATTATACAATGATACTACATTAAATGTGTTTCATTGTACAGGCCACAGGTCAAATAAACAAAACTAAACAGGCACAGCTGAGCTGAAGTGACGCCGATGAGAGTCAAGTCCAGCAGTAGGTACGTCTTCTTAAACAGCCTCTAAAACAATATGACTGTAGCTGGGTTTCAATTAAAATGTACGCAAATTTTAACAGATTTTCAGAGTGTTGATGCTCATTTTTGTAACTAACTAACGTTACAAAAATGTTAGGTGTTAGTTCTCTGACATAGCCAGCAGGTGGCAGAATTTCTTTACCACAGAAGAAGCGGAAGGCGCAACTTGCTAATGCAACATCAATACAGAGCATGACTGGCTAAACCTAGAGGAATATGTAAAGAAAAAATTTCACATGTATGTGGAATCAAATTAGATTTATTTATCTACAACAAAGGTTAGAGCGGATCTACACTATAGTCTTTTATTGTGAGTTATTTTAGATACTACTTAAGAGAGACCCGACATTCCCCCATGAGCAACAAGGGCTGTTCTGTGCATTCATCACCAACCTTGTACCACAATGTCCGGTTTGAAGTTTGTAGAGAATCTCCTGTTGAGAGGATCTATCTCTCCTGGTGCTAAGAAACCCTTATAAGAGTCAGAGAACGTGAATTATTACAGGAGGAAAATGGCAGTGGTTTGAGTGCGTTAACAATACAGATGTGTTCGATATAAAATCCGCATCTGCACCTCAACCAGAAGACAGCCCAAGATGTAGAGCGACTGTCCCCACATGTGTGGCAGCTGCCCCATGGCCACTCTGTCCACTGAGTGAGGGTTGCTGTATTCCTCCTCCACCTGCAAGAGGCAAAGCATTCTGTCATTGTTATTGCTGCCAGATATACATGTCCACACGCAACAAACACGGCAAATTTAATGTTACCTGGCAGTTTTTTTATATCCATTTTGGTAGTTATGGCCATTTGTAATTATTGAATGGGTAAATGGAGAGCTGACAGGATTGCAGGTTACCCAAGCAGTACCATAGAATTTAGATTGGTCACATGTACAATTTAAGTCTTGGACAAACACTGTATGTTAACTTTGAGATTAACTTGTTGATTGATTTTTATTCTGGGGAATAAAAATGTGCGCTTTTATGTGCTTTTATTGTCTGGTCTGTTGCAGTTCGACTTCAAGTTTCTACCACAGGACACAATCAAATCTACCTTAAGTTAAATCCAGAGCAGCAGCAGCAGCAGCAGCATGTTAAGACATCATATATCGGAGGCTGCAGGGAATGAAATTTACTGCTGATGTACGGTCATAAAATTGCGAAATACTGGCCGAAATTTTGCTGGCAAGTTGGTCAAATCTTGCCTTTGTTTTGGTCAAACTAGAATCAAAGACATCAAAACTCAACGTAGGTATAACTGCTGCTTGTGATTTATGTGAGCCCAGAAACAGGTTGAATCATCTTTTTAAGCTTTTTTCAAATTTAACAAAAGGTGTTTTGTTCAGCTAATCGTACCTACACCTTTTGCACGGATCGTATCTAACATTGACCCCAGACAGCTTTGTGAGTTTTGTCAGAGCTTGGAGCTTGATTGAGACAAGAATAAGATTGCATCTGCTGTATTTATACCTTGTCATGAGGCACAACGTAAAGTTCAGGCAACAGCTTGATGCCGTTCTTCCCCCTGATCAAAACGCCCTCCAGTGCCTCGCGGTACTCCTGCACCTGTACAAGGCACAGTTATATTTTTTAATTTTTACTATCAAATCCATCTTTCAAGGTGACTGCAAGGACTGTGGGAATAAAGTGAAAATAGTGTATCAGTGCCTGCACTTGATCTCCGGCAAAGATACCGTCCAGGATGAAATAAGTCCAGAACACGGGCCACTCGCACTCGATATTCTCGAACAGCTTGAGCTCTGCTGGATCGTAGTGCAGCCGAGATGGATCCTAGGGAGAAAACATCCCGGAAACAAGGCACAGCCTTCCAGCTCAATATACGCTGATCACGGCAATTCGCTGAATTAGAAATATACAAATCTCAGCATTTAGATTTACAATAGACAGAATATCTTCTACCTCTTTGGGGCAGTGATATCCATCCCTGATGAAACGGCAGCAGCCATAACGACCCTGAGATTACACCAGAGACAGGTCATTTTAGCCTGCTGACTGGCTGGAAATGGTAGTGTTTCATCGTCCAGTGCCCCGGTCTGTACCTGAAGTTTGCTTATAATTTCCGACTTTGTCATGGCCACCAGGTCAGCGTCCTCAACAGCGAAAGCTGGGAAGGAAATGACAGACAGCAGACCGGCATCGATCTCCTTCGAAGTCGAAGCCCTTGGCAGCATGGAGCACAGGATGGACTGAGGGAAGACACACGAGCATGCTGAGCAGGAGAGAGACGAGCAGAGGTGCAGCTGCAGCTGCAGGTAAAGTCAGCCGTACCTGACAATGTTCCACTTCATCGGGCAGCACGTGGATGACTGACTTCGGCCCTCCATGGGCACCAAAAAGGTCCAGCTCATCTATAGCCTCCAGAGCAGCCTGCAGACCAACAAGTAAAAACAAATCAGCATAAATATCAATTCCCCAATACACTTTTTACAGAACACTTATGGTGTCAGTGTGTAGTTCAACATGCAGTTAATGCCGACTACAATAAATGAGCTGCTACCGTACCTTAGCGATTCCCACAGAGCTGGCGTTGAGCTCAGGGATGCCCTGGTTGGTCTTGTCACCTCTCTCCCACATCCCATAATCCTAAAGGGGAGGGGGGTCATCATTTCTCAGTGCACAAAAGGGAATGAAGGTGGACAAACATCGCTTGTGACAAACACTGAAATGACTCTGAAGGGTCGACCGCACACAGGTCATTGCTGTTGGCTGACGCTTTGACTCTGCTGGTCAAAGTTCAACAAATATCGAATCCGGATGAAGCCAAGGTGCGAGTCCGCTTTGCCACTGCAGGCGCTTGTTTCATTCCCTCGTGTTGAATGGAAGTGAACAGAAGGCAAAGGCAATTTTGCATCAGAATCAACAGAAGCACTGATAACTTTAACTTTTTTATAACTTTTTTTTTATTTCCACACGTTCTTCTGTATAATGCCTACATTACCCACGATTCAACTAGACCAACAACTGCTAATGCACTAACTCCTGATGTGGCAACATCTGACAACGAAAATTATGTTGTTTTTTTTTCATTTTCAAATATGCATGTTACTCACGGCCACTTTGTAGGCAGCCTCTATGTAGAAGACCAAGTTCTGGATAAAGGCCACTTCGTCCAGGTTCGAGATGATACGAAGACCTGCGCCATAATGCAACAAGACAACAGTGTTACTTTCGTGAATCCTCTCCTGGATCTGCACGGGAGGCTTCCCAGTAGCCTGCTGAGTCAGAACAGTTCACATCCATAGTCTGTGCAGCATTTTGATTAAAAAAATCAGTCATTCTTTAAAGTACGACTCGTGTATTTTCCAGCCTTTCGGCACTTCCTGTTGCTGAATGAGCTCCCCGGATACGACCAATTGTTTTTTCAAAGTTTTCCAATGATTATGAAAGACAAACATTCACGCACATTTATTCCAAACTATTTAACCAATTTTTAAAAAATATATATTTTTATCATATATTTGAATGCATTTTTGTTTAATATATATTAGTTTGTGTTTTGTCATCATAGGAAAACCTGTCCACAATTGACTGGTCAAGCCCGGGGTGCACCGTCAGCAACGGGAAGTAGAGAAAGACAGGAAAAACACAGTCTATACACAGCATATTTAAAGTTACTGAGTCAAAAATTCAGCGTGGTTTCACTGTAGGTATCTACATGTTACCAGACACTCCAAATAATCCATCAGATGACGTTAATGGTGAAAAAAAAAGCTATTTACTCCTACGTTCTGACTTGCCCTGTGCTGCTGCATTGTATAGCCTTAACAAGCTAAACATTCCTAGTGACTGAACTCCATGTTGGTGTAGTTTTGTTTTGTTCTTTTAAAGAAATGTTTTATGAGATTTTAGGGCCTAAAATACCAGCAAATGATGCTTAAGTTAAAAAATACCATGACTCTCCTTTAAGCAAAAAAACACATTTCCAAATAATTTACCGTAAGAACATGAACACACAGACTGAGTAACACTCCTAAATGTCAGTCCGCATTACTACTGTACCCGAGGCTGTCATCTGTGCCAGCATCAGCAGGTAAATGGAGGTGGCGTCCACCTGGAGGTGCCCCCACTGGTCATCTCCCACCACTGTGGCGCAGGTGGGAGTATCATATTTGGCATGCAGGCAATCCTTTGTGCTCTGAGTGTGTTTGAACTTCTCCACCTTGGCCACCTGCAGGCACGGGATGCACAAACATACCAACACACAGCTCATTAGTGTTTTTTAAGAATATTGTGGTTACATCAGAGCGAACTAAGCTGCTGCTTACCAAGTGATGAGCATGTAGCGGCAAAACACCATCACAGTAAAACCTAACGTGTGTGTGCGCTAGACTGCACTGACTGTCTGCAGGCCTTCACCGTATAAATAAACACAGTCTTCATCGTGTGTGCGCGCAGCAACGAGGATAAAAATGTTTTACTTTTGTTTGGATTAGCATTTAAATCTAAATCTGACCTGATTCGATATTTCAAAGCAACAAAACACCTTAAATAACATTTTGTTAGCCTGAAATTTCAGGACTTTTCATAAATAGCTACTGTTTTTTGCAGCGTTTGCTTGAAATTTATAACCACAATGTTGGTTAAAATGGTCTTAGTGAAATTGTGTAAGGTTGTTACAAGTGTCACTTTCAATAAAATTCATAGACTGTTTATGTTCTCATGACATCACAACTGAGGATGTATTTTCTGTACAAATAAATGCTGTGAGACCTAACAAAAACTCTTTATAACAATAATCAATAAGGTGATTAGATATCTGTGAGTATAAAATGCATATGTGGTCCTAATTTTAGTATAACTGTAAATTGACTGGTTAATTAGCTGCTTCATACTGTGAAGCATAAACTGTGACTCTAATCTGTTTCAGTATCAAAAAGAGTTAATGTCAAGTTTCAAAACTGAGCATTCAGACTAAAACAATGTAGAATGAGAGCTGCAGTTAGTCGGCCTTACTCTGAGTGTGTTTAATTAACATTAAAAGAACTGTGGCCTATCCTGTTGACAGAGATACAACTAAAATCTTAAAAAATGGTTATACTTGCATTTGTTATCTTGATGTATGGATATTTCTACCCACTGTGAAGCAAAAACTACACTGTAAAAACTAATCTTGCTTAGGGCCCCTACATGTCCAGGGCCGGCCCTGGGTTACATGGACAGTGTCTGGGACAAATAAGCCTCAGTATTAAGCTCCATATCCTGTTTTTGATCATATACAGGCCAAACTCATATTCCTATTTATAAGATTAGAACATGATCAACTTTCCTGATCACTTTCGGCTGTTTTTGAATCCATAACATCCCAGAGTTACCTTCTTAGAGCTACAGATGACAACAGCTCAGGAGCAGAGAGAAGATGAGGCCTTTCACTCCCAGCTGTGAGTTTGGCATCATATTTTATTTACAGTAATGGGCTGTCAGAGCAGCAAACAACACACAGCCAGGCTTTCATTATCACTTTCACTTCAGCGCACAGATCACCGACATGAATCAAAATGATGCTTGTTTTGGACCAACGTGACGGCAGCCAACTGTGGTCAGAAACCCGGTATCACTGTCGACATAAAACTTCAAAATATTCCAGATAATACGTCTCTGGAGCCAGCTTACCAGCAGGATGTGATGTCAGTACGTGCAAACGTGAGCGAAACATGGAGGGATGTCGTGCGCCTCACCTGTCTCATCATGCACCGCAGAAGTCCCTGCATGAGTTTCACCACACTCTGGAACAAACGGCAACAGCTTCAGTGTCATCAGTAAAATATCGCCACGGTTTAATTCATTGTCTGTTTTTTGCACAGGTGGAAATCAACAAATCGCTAATCGGATTTCACAGAACATGTAGCCATGAGCCAATATCACCATACAAATACACTTCAGTACAAACAACAGCAAGTGTAATTAAACATTTATGATTTTTACTGCGTCCAAGATAAATAAAACTCTAAAATGACTCAAAATTCCAGTGATGTTTCTGCTAAATTACAACTAAAAATCTAATTATGATTTTAAAATAAAAATATACTTATGTGAAGTCGCCAGAAAATATAAATACACTGTTTATTTTTTATTAATTTGGAATCAATTGCCTTGATTTCTAAACAAATGGATTTGTTTATTATTGATTCAGTACAACAATAAGCTGATAATAAACATGATTTAGCACTGATCTGTTTCAACATCAGTAAGAGAGAATAAGAATTTTTTTAGGCTTAATTTACTATTTTACTTTATGTGTAGTTTGAGTAAAGGCCTGAAACGAGCTCGCTACTCTCAACTTAGTAGTTAACCCAAAACAACAGGCAGAACAAACAAGCACTGGTGTACACATTAACCCTGTCTGCCTCGCGCTCGGCCATACACACACCTGCTCCAGTTCGTAGGCCTTGGCCTTGTCTTCGTCCCGGTCTGCGTTCTTGCGGTAGGCCATGCCCAGCCCCCATACAGCCAGGATGCTGTAAACATTATCCCTCACCCAGGCATCCTTCTTCTGGGTGCTGGCTGGCAAAAGTCCCGTCACTGGGTTCTGAAACAAACACACACACACTTTACTAAAGTGAGGACTGCAGGATTCAGGTAACACCTTCACAGTTTCTGCTTTATTTACTCAAGAAAACCTGAGCAAACGCTATTTTCACCGACACGCTGCCATGATTCACATAACAAGCAGTCGCTTATCTAGGCCGCCCCGTAGATGAAGGCACAGGTGATATGAGGACCTTTGTTTTGATATGATGTGGATTTTGCCTATCAGCAAGCCTGTTTTAACCAGGTCAACTCTTCCTCAGTAGGAAAATATCCTACTGCTGCAGAAAAATGAAGCCGCTCCTCTGAAACCCCGTGACACACCTTGGAAAGCAGCCCTGGGTAACAGCTTTAAACTTAGACAGCTGCTGACTGTGGCAGCGTGTAAACCTAAGTGCTGATAGATAAAGGCTCCATAGTTTGCCAGTCCTCAGCATATACCATTGAATGAACTTTGCTCTAGATTTGTTTATTTCCATGCGACTCATTCAGGCTGACTTCAAACCAGTACAATCATTGGAAACATCTACATATTTAACATATTTTTGCGGTCACACACATGCAAACATTACCGGATGGTTGTCCAATGTGACTAAAGAACATACTTGGACTCCACTTATCCTTTCCTTTCGTCAAGAGTCTAGATTATATACGTGTGATAAATGTGTGTATCATTACTAAATGCTTTACAAAATAAATTTATTCTTAGGTCTCCATAAACAAGGAGAGATTGGCCCCTTTCCTTAAACAATATACAGTATTTCTTCTGAAGCAGAGCAGCCTGCAAGTTCCTTTGTCAACAAATCCAGAGGTGGTGTTTCAATATTGCTCCACAGCCCATTTGGCCAGTCCAGTAAATAATGAGCAATGACTGCAGCAAAACAACAACACAGACCTCTGGGTGAAGCACAAGATTAATACTTCTTCCACCATAGTCCATATGTGCCTCTTGAGCCCACAGCATTGACTGTCCTGCACCCTGTGACTGTAAGCACACTGAGTGTATGCAGAGCTGGACTCACCTGGTGGCACAGGATGGTCTCCTGGACCAGCCTGACGTAGCCATCCAGCCTCACTCCTGAGTTACTGCGGCTCCTCATCCTCACCCTCACTAATCACTGCACACACACACACACACACACACAAGTTACAGTATGTATCACCATCTACCTTAGAGCTTGCTTATCTGTGTGTAAATATGACTGCGGTAAACACAGTGTGCCATGATCATGGAGGGAAGTTACCGCGCAGTGAGCCATCGCTGCAGTCCCGCACAGCCGACACGATGAGACACCTCCTGCGCAGGCTCTGCTAAAGCCGGCTAGCCGAGTAGCATCCAGCTGTTTGTGAAGACCAAAACGTATAGCCACAAACTCACAGCCTGTCCATGCAGTTCCGGTCAAACGGCACGAAATGGTGAGTCAGGCCCGACGTTCCACAGTGAGGTCATTGGGTTCGGAGGACTCCTGCCAGCAGCTGTGCGTTCATTCCTATAGGAATATAGCACGTTCCTGTTGTTTGACAATTTGACGTCAGGGGGCGCCAAATCACCTCTCCAGCTCCCTCGTCCTCTTGTGCGTGAACATTATGTTCAGTGCTCGAATGCGACTGCGTACATTTAATTAAGTATTCCGCTTATGGTGCAATTTAAAGGGACAAATGATTCAGCTGGGTTACACACATATATTGTGCTTTTCATCCACTCGACTCACGTTTGCACATTTCTATTTCCTATCTCTGTTTATACCCATAGTTTTCCACTACCACGTCGTTTATTGTAAATAATTGTGATTTTATTTTGGCGGCACAGTAGTGCAGTGGTTAACACTGTCGCCTCACAGCAAGAAGGTTCGATTCCAGAATTAGGGCGTTTCTTTGCGGAGTTTACATGTACTGCGTGGGTTTTCTCTGGGTACTCCGGCTTCCTCCCACAGTCCAAAAACATGCAAACTGGGGGTTAATTGGTCACTCTAAATTGCCCGTAGGTGTGAATGTGAGTGTGGATGTTTGTTTGTCTCTATATGTCAGCCCTGCGATGAACTGGCGACTTGTCCCCCCCGTAATAAATCATGTTTGTTATTATTAATACATATGTGAATTTTCCTGATTATCTTTTTGTAACCTTACATTAGGATATATAAAATAAAGTCTAGTACTAGTAAAATATTCTAATGTTTTGGGATGTGGGGTTTATTTAGCTTTAGGCCATAATTAATTAAACTAAATTAGTAAAATGTTCAAAACACTTTAGTTCACACGTAATGAGTGTAGAATATATTAAATTGTGTCTTTAAAACATTTCATATAGGATACAGGATTAAATACTCTTTTAAAATATCACGATATTCATTGTCCTGTAATTACTTTTCATTCAATCCCCTGACTTTGTTACTCATGTTTTTATTTATTCATTTATTTTGTTATTCATTTTTG
>KV751315.1:14011501-14033048 GCA_001698575.1 Mola mola | reverse complement strand
TGACATTATTTATAAAATGAAAGGAAGTGAGGAAAAAAACTGTTATACTCTGCAGGAAGCCGGAGCAGAATGCTAGGAACAACGTCATGAATAACGGAATGTTTTAGCCAATCAGAATCCACAGCTGAAGCGCCTTTGGCCAATGAGATGGTCGCTGTCTTCATCGCTGCCTCATCAGCAGTCACCATCCGCTATGTAGGTTAGCATCAAGCTGGCCACGCAGCTTACCGCCAGAAACGCCGAAATATCTGCTCGTCGTCTTTGGTTATGACTTTCGTTTGAATTTTACGGAGGTTACCGGGCCAGGTCGAAGGTAAAGGCTCGTGTTTATTTCTTGTGTCCGCTGTAGCGAACTGAGGAGGGGGCGCAAATGACACCTTACGTGTTGTGGATGTAAATATGCAACGATTTAGCGAGGTTAGCTAACACGGGCTAATTAATCTTAAAAAATGCTTCTTCGACCACGTATTTACAAAAGTTAACGTGTAATTGATTTTCTCATTGGGACTTGCTATCCTCGGAAAAATAATTATAGGCTTTTCCTCTTTGGTTGTTTCTTTTATTTTGTTATTCCTTGGAATGCGCTGGATTACTGTAATTTAATGAAATACCAATAGCAGATATTCATCCATTCATCCCCTTGGTGATCACTTGGTGACCTCCGTCTTTAAAATTCTATCATCCTTTTTTTTTTTTTTTTCCCCCTTCAAATGCTATGAATGCACCCTTCCATCAAAACCACTTAAAAGTTCATGTGTCAGTCAACTTGTGGATGACATCCTCCCTCAGATGCAGTTCATGCTGCTGTTCAGCCGGCAGGGAAAGCTGCGCTTGCAGAAATGGTACGTGCCTCTGTCTGACAAGGAAAGGAAGAAGATCTCCAGAGACCTGGTCCAGACCATACTGGCCAGGAAGCCCAAGATGTGCAGCTTCTTGGAGTGGAGGGATCTGAAAATTGTTTACAAGAGGTGTGTGAATAATAAAAGGAATTTCAGACAATGGCTGTGAAAACCTGCACACAGATTTATTTATTTTTTTGTCTTTTATAGGCAGAATCTGCGTGTGTTTACACTGAAATACACATTTTAGGATGCAATTAGTTCAGTCTAAAAAGTTGCTCAGTAGTTGTTTATTGTGATATTTCAGCTACCTTGTACATGTTGAGGGTTAAAGATCATTCCTGACTATGAAAAAGTGAGCTTTTTCCAGAGTTTTCATTGTCATGTCCACAGTATTCATCAACATATAAAGTGTCCTTTTTTTATATGGTTTATCGGGTTTTATAAAGTGGCCAGAATTATCAGCCGCAGTACAACATGAGGGAGAGACAGTGCAGTTACATAAAGACTGCCCAGGTGGTTTCTTCATTGATGAAGACTATGAAATGTGGTTAAAATCCCCGGGGAAAAAAAGCTAATAAATGGTCCTTGATTGGATGTTAAATTATATTCACCTTTAAACATGTACGTATGTAAGTTCTTAATAGCTTGTGCTATTTTTGCCAGGCATTTTTTGTAGTTACATGACTAATGTATCTGTGGAAACTTGCTGGGACTGTTTATGAAACCAGTGATAATATTGTCAAGCATTGAGAATTCTGGCATTCAAATCTGACCTTCTGGCGCATTATGAATGCCAAAACCACCTCCTCTCTAACAGCATCTGCCAAACAATTAAGAACAGTGGTACAAGTATATACAGAGTGATTTATCAGTGCGTGTGCATGTCAGAGTGCCGTGCCAAAAATGCAAAACATGTTTAACGTGTTCCAAAAGCAAAAACTAATAAATAAAGATAAAAACAACAGAACAGACAGGAGACAGTGACACAGCACTGTAGTACTGGAAGAGGTTCTTTTTATACCAGTAAACACAAGTCGTGTTGTACCTCTTTAATCTGGCAGAGAAAAAAGAAAATCTAACATCCCTATAATTAAAAGTGTTTTTAAGGATACTTTTAAATTTTTAGTAAGAGATGTTGATGAAAATACAGTATATTAATATTTTCTTATGTATGTGGTTTATTAATGCGAAAATGCACAAAAGTGCTTTTGTTATTCGGGAAATAAATTAAAGATTTTCAATCAAAAGTTTTTGCATGTATTTATGGCATCAGATGTCTTAAATGATACACAAGAGCCCCAAATACTTTTGGAAAGTATTTGGGGCTGTATTTATTTTTGGAAATAACGTTTTCCAAAAATGTTTTGTGGCTTCTTCCTTTCAATGTTTATGTTCAGATCAGAAGGTGAAGAGTTTAAACACCACTTATGACACCAACACTCAGCAAAGACACAAGTAAGTGTACACATCACTGCCCTGTTAATCTGTGTCCCTTATGTTTTAGATACGCAAGCCTGTATTTCTGCTGTGCAGTAGAGGATCAGGACAATGAACTAATCACCCTGGAGATCATCCACAGATACGTGGAACTGCTGGATAAGTATTTTGGAAGCGTGAGTCCCAGAAAAATCACAGCTGTATCATGTACAATGATAGTGTGAGGGTGGGGAACAATAAAACACCTACTGCTTGAATCATCCCAAGGTTATCAGACAGGTGATCTGCTTCTGTTTGTGCTGTTGTGGCCTTGCAGGTGTGTGAGTTGGATATTATCTTCAACTTTGAGAAAGCCTATTTTATCCTGGACGAGTTCCTGCTGGGCGGCGAGGCCCAGGAGACATCCAAGAAGAATGTGCTGAAGGCCATAGAGCAGGCTGACCTGCTGCAGGAGGTACAGACACTGTAGTTCTTTATTGACAGATTGCTGAACCCAATACAGAGAACAAGTGCTGTGTCAGTTGAACAGTGTTTGTATTAGTATTTTCACCATTGATTAACCTGTCTGTGATAGTAGTGTTAAGTCTGTGTAAAAAACTAAATCACATCACACAATTCTGTAGCCCAAAGTCATGTCTCCAACTACCTTGTTTTTCAGTGGCCCAAGTCTTTAAAGACAGAAAAACAGTAGCATTTGACGTTGGCATTAAGGACATTTGTGTAAAAACACATTTAAAAGACTCTTTATCTCTTTTCTGTTTGCCACTTTTATCACCCTGCAGCCCTCTATGCCTGGAATCACTTGTTTATTTTAGGACTGCAGTACTTGGTTAATACCTTTCTGTGTCTCATGGGCCAGAGCTCTCTAGCTGCCGCCGTTACTCCTCAGTAATTTAATTATAAGCATGTTATAATAACAGCGCGGTTGACTGGGCAGGCCTGTTGGAAGGCTGAACTGAACAGAACGGCCTCATGTTCCTCTCACACATTTGGTTACTCCCAGTTAGGACTCTTGCAGTATTAATTAGATTTCGGAGGGGCACTTTGTGCAACACAACGTGTGACAGCTGAACAAATGTGGAGCACAAGGAGAAACACTAAACTCCCTTTTGTTCAACTGCAGGAGGCTGAGGCGCCACGGAGCGTTTTAGAAGAAATTGGGCTGACATAAATGGATATGCTGCAGCCTCGCCGTTCTGTCTTCCAGATGCAGATCTGGCAACCTCTCTGTCTCTATCCTGTCCTCTCCTGTTTGTGGTGTCAGTGTTGCCTGTACATGACCACCTACGTACTGTATGATTCTGTACTGTACTATCCTGCAGTGTCCTTTTACTGTGGTGCCAACTGTGGTTTTAATGTGTCTTCTGCGTATAAGCTCCCTCGCTGTATTCTGCAGTACTGTCAGCATACTTCACCTGCCGAACTTAAAACTCAAGAGTACAATGTAGCAACTACACGAAAACTCCACTTTCATATTAAGACCATCCAACATCACACAGCTGCAGAGTTGTTTGTGCTGTCTGGCTTAAAGGACTTTCTAAGGTGCTGTTATACTATATGTGAGTCACAGCGAAGCATCTGATTTCGAGTAAAATGAACATCCACAGGGTTGTCTAAAAAACGTTAAACTGCTCTGAAAGTACTGTATTCCCAGGATCCTTATATTCTTTTACCCATCTAGATTTAAAAAACATATTTTGTCCAGTGCACGATGAAACTGTTTTGCAAACACATTTTTTGAATTCAGACAGCTAGAAGAGCCTTATAAGACTTTCAGACAGATTCCATATGGCCTTGTTTTTTCGGCGGTAATCCGGTATTTATTTTTCAAATGATCTGATGTGTAGCTCTGTAAAGTAATCTTGACCCAGTAACGACAGCAACTGGGGCCGCAAATGTTGCATACATACACAGATTTAGTTCAACTCACTGATTCACTAAAGAAGTGATCTATAATCAGTATTAATGGATATGTCAAATCAGTTCTGTATTAGGTGATTCTCCTCAAGAAATGTAACATTTTAGTATTTTCTTTCCTTGGACTGTTTCCTTTTTTTGTGCAATTCTTGTCTTGTTTGTTAAAACTGTCATTATTTTTCTGAATTCTGTAACGGCCTCTGGTGATAAATCTTGGGTCAGAATAGGACAGTGACCCCAGTAAATGTAACGCTGTTTTATGTATCGTGATTGTTTGGCTTGCTTTTAAAACTAACGTGACCAAAGAACACTGTGTTTTTCCCTCTCGGTGAAACGCTCACGTGACAGAAAAGGGAATCATAACTGGAAGATGTCACATGAGACCATGTATACAAGGATTATTAGGGAACAAATATATGATGATTCCAATTTAAAAACAGGTCTATTGAGTTTCTTTATTTTGTAAAAAAGGACAATGAACTGCACATATCAGGGTAATTCATATTCATCACTGTCAGCTTGTTATCTTGTCAACACGATGCAGGAAAACAAGCAAACAAGTAATGGATAGCAACTCATCACAAACTATGGCAGTCAACATTTCTGTCTGCATTCTTTAAACTTTCATATCAATTAGTAAACAAGTTTACTTGGACTTGGTGCAAAAAACATTTTTTTTTTTTTTTTTTTTTTTATTAAACACTGCTGACAAATTTACCAACATCTTTTTCTTATATTTTAAAAACTTATTAACAATAAATGTAATCAAAAAAGAAAACCCTGTTTTTCTTGTGTTTTTTCTACTCAGTAGTGACTATAAACGTGTAGCGCCTCAGCTCCAGCTGATCAAGAGTTCAATAATTTAAGCATCATTTACCATTTTCCAAAAGTAAAACATCAACTTATACGCAGTATATGCTGGACATGGGCACTAACGTGTTGCATCACTGCTGAAATTAATTCTTCTTACTTCAAACACACAGTCACAAAAATAAATTCTCTTCAAAGGTTGGAGCCACTAACAAGTGATTGTGTCCTTTCCAGCAGGCTCACTTTCTGTTTCTGTGTCAGAATGTTTACTCTTCCACTCAGGACTGAACACCTTCTCGACACACTGATTCCCATCCAAGTCATTATTTTTCTGAACTGGCTCCATTTCACAGATCTCCAGTCTGGGACTTGCACTGATTTTGTTCACCGTCTCTCCCTTTGACTCTTTCTCACCTTCGGACTCTTCAGATGAGCTCACCCCTTCGTGCGAATGGCTCTTCTTTTTATGTTTTTTGCTCTTCTTCTTGCTCTTTTTGGACTGTTTGTGGTGCCGCCGTGTTTTGGCGTCATCAGAGGTTTTCCCGTTTTTGTCACGTTTCTTGGGGCTCCTATCTCGGCTGCGCTTGCTTCTTTTCCCCTCTCTGCTCGCGCTTCTTGACTTTTCCCTCAATTTTCCATGAGTATCTGTATCTTTGCCTCCACTGTCTCTTTCTTTGCTCCTATTCTGATGCCTGCCTTTGCTCTTGTTTCTCACCCTGTCTGAATCTCTGTCTCTACTTCTACTCCTTGATCTGTCTCTACTACTCAGATACCAATTGTTCCTCCTGTCAGAATGTCTGGATCTGGACGACTGTCTGTCCTCTCTGACCTGGTGAGACCCCCTCCTCTCTCGACTCCTGCTTCTCCGCCAGTAGCCATCTCTCCTGCTGTGAGATCTCTCAGATCTCGACGGGCTTCTGCTGCCGTGACGTTGCCTCCATGATCGGTCCCCGTATCGCTCCGACTGCCACCTGACGCTGCGGTCTGGGGACAGGTGCAGGTCTCTGTCAGCCTCCCAGAACTCATTTCCAGGGTTTCGAAACACATGCAGGAAATTACAATGCTTCCCTTTGGGGCACTTCTGTCTGTCAAACAATCCTGAGAGAGGAAAAGAAAACACACGGAAGGTAGGGAACTGAAGCTTGTATTCAAGCAGTAATGTCACCACGGTAAAGTGCTCTCATACCAGCGTGCATAAACAACTCACCACATATCGCATTCTTCCACCGTGTAACAGGACACAACTCACAATGAAGCTGCCGGCCTGCATACCACCGTCCATTAAACTTGATTAGGGCCTCTTTGCACTGCTCCTCTCTGGAAAAAAAGAATTCCTTTTTTTTTCCACTCAAAGTGTACAGTTTTTATTTGGGGAGAAAAAAAAAGCTGCAGTGGTTTGAGGGCTTACGTGTCAAACTGAATGTAAACATTTCCTCTCAGGTGTGGCTCATAATTGCAGCTGACCTAAAAAAGGGAATTATCACTGAATCAAAACATTCTTAACATCCATCTAATTAACTGAACTGTGCAGTGCAGGGTAATTATTAAAAATATAATTACTTCAGTTTTTATGACGAGTGATAGATTTATTGACAAGTTGTCAATAGTATTTCTCATATACACAAAGACAACATGATAAAGAAAAATTAAATTACTTAAATAAACTAATTTGGGTACATTAGTGCACACGCACCTCCTGTCCCAGTTTCTCTTACCTTGAACTGCACCACTTTGCCGACACTTTTTAACTCTGGCAGGACGTCATGGTAGAACTCGAGGAAAGACTCCTGCAGGTCCTCCTCGCTGTGTTCCAACCAAGCGTCAACGTCGTAGTCATCGCGGCGCGTCTCCTCCATGCCAAACGTTGTAAACATACTGCGGATCAACAGTGTGGCACTGGCTGTGGGATAAATGTGCTTCCGAGAACATCTGGAGTCATAACAAGAGAAGAAAAGATGATATTTAAAGATATTCTTTAATTTGTCTATAGACCAACTCACCACTCACATAGTATGTTAGTATAGTATGAATTTACCGTGGAATGTCACATAAAAAGTGAAACAAGCAGTACCTGTCAGCAAAACGACATGCTCCGGTTTTAAGGAAGAACGGGCAGTTGGCTACGTCGCGCTCTGTCCCATAGTTATCAGAGTTCCCTGTCACAGGAGCCTCAGGATTCATCCATGGTCCTCCATTTTCTAACTGCAAGTGAAAACATGAACAAAAACATATGCAACTAGAAAGAGATATTGTAAATGATGCATTTCGTTAATGTCTCTGCTCTAGTAACAAGACATAAACTCAAAACCAAGGTGTTGATAAGCAGAATTGGTACATTCAGTTTAAATATAATAAATGTACAGACGAGGACAAAATAAAAATAAAATTATGGTTAACACAAGATCCAACGAGCATTGTAGGACAGTTTCTATCATTTTTAAATTTAATAATACAGCAAATGCTTATTAAGAGTTCTTTAACCCATGTGTAACATCTACAGATATGAAAATCTGGTGCGTTTATACCTGGTTTTCAGCTTCATCCAACATTTTCTGAACAGCCTCCTACAAATGGTGCAAAGACATGGCTGGTGAACATTTGTAGTGGTCAACAAACTGCAGCATATCTGTCACTGTGTGTTAAGACCACGTTCACCAGGGCTGGAAACTGAAAATATATCTGGGACATCAAGATGAAAATTCATTGACCGTGCTGACACAAAGTAAAAGATACGTCCTTGTTGTGAGAGCTGAAGGGTTTTTCTCTTTGAGTGTATCCTTAGTTAAGAAGTTGGACGGTTGTGTGCCACTTAGTTAAGGATTTTTTTTTTTTTTAAACAGAACCACAAACACATTTTACAAAGAAACATTTGGTGAGATGTGTTAAATCATATCAGTGTGTCAATAGATATTTCAAAAACGTGTGATAAAGTAGAAGAGGATATATTTCTTTTTTTCTTTCTATCCTCCCAGGGCCCGTTTCACCTCTTTATCTCGCTTCTCCTGTTGCTTTTGCTCTTTTTCTTTTTGTTCTCTTCTCTGCTGGGCCTCCCATTCCTCCTTTATCATCCGCTGAGAACACAAATAGACAGACAGACAGAATATATCAAAGCTATATTCCAAATTGGTAAATTAACCAACACAAAGACATCCAAGCTCCAGGGCAGCAAATGCAATACTTGCCTCTGAAATGCAGAGTTGAAATATAATTATGCTTTATTTTTATAGCCTACAGCCTTCTGGTTTTAATTTTTTTGTTCTGGAAATCAAGGACCTTTCAAATAGTGTGATCACAGAATGAATCACATTGTTGGCGTGTGAGTGACGTCTGATGTCTCTCCTCACGGATGTTGTGAACTAATGCAGGTGAATGTTGAAGCCCTGGGTGAATTTCCATGTAATAAAGTAAGTAAAGTAATGCAGAAAAAATAGAAATACCCTGAGTATTTCTAGTATAAGTATGACTAATATGTACTTAAGAACAGTACTTGAGTGAAAAAAATGTACTTAATTTCATCACTGCAATCTTGTTGACAAATGGCATAACGTTAACTAATATTTGCTAGTTCAGCAAACATATCAGTGAGGCGACTAAACAATCAGTAACAATAGACTTTGCATTGTTTGGCAAGGCAGGTGCTACTGTGCTGTTACATAATCTACAGTATGTCAGCAGATTATGGAAAGATTTGTTCAGTGCTGACATGGCAATTAGATTGTAAAATGGTCCTTTCTGGAACATCAGTGGAGCTCCTTTGCACTAATCAGGCTTTCACTTCACTGAAAATACTTATTTGGATCAACTCAACAACAGGATTCGTCGACTGAATGAAAACACTCCCCAGAGTTGTAAATCCAGACCAAAAATGCCGCATTATTTGTAATAAAATTAAGAATCACCAGGTAACCCTCGCTGTACATCACCAGTGTGGACGCATAAGAGCTCAAGTCATGTACATGCTCTCTATGATGACAAATTAACGCCATACATTACCTCTTCCTCTTCTTTCCTTTTCTGTGCAGCCTCCTCTCTCTCACACTGGAGCCTGAATTCCTCCTGGGCAAGCCTCTCCTTCTCCAACCACTCCTCATGTCGCCGCAGCCTGAGAGAACAAGATAAATTCATATTAATAGGATTAATTCCAGCAGCAGAACAGCAAAGTGATGTTAGTATAGACTCACCTTTCCAACTCAGCGGTATCGTCATCTTCGTCATTTACTTCTCCGTCTTCGGGAGGACAGCTTTCTCCATTATTTAAACCTGCAGAAGAGTGAATGATGTGCTCAGTTCGGCCAACGGTGCAGCTTCAACAATATCTCACTTTTTTCAAGAACACCAACGTGACAGCTGTCTTCGTACCTAGTTGTTTAGCTTGAGCGAGGGCCTGACGTTTCCGTTTCCTGCGCTCCTTTCTCAGGGCAGCCCTGCGTTGTTTTTGACTGAGGGGGGAAAGGATGACATTAGAAACAATATCCAGTAGCGTTTTTACTGTTTAATGCGGCTGTGTTCCAGCACGAATGCGACAGTAGACTATTAATACTCAATGTGATTTTACCAGAGACACAGACCTTAAAGCAGGAGCAGAAGTCTGTAGCGTTGGTTCTGCCATCACAGTTTACGATAGCTAACCGTAGCTAGTTCTTTAGCATGTTCAGCAAACGTTAGCACGTCAAAGTTTTTTAGCTCCTGTTATTTCTTCCCATACGCGATAACTTTCAAAACTTTGGACTAAATGTTTCATAGATATATTCCATGCCAGAGGTATCTGAATGACTCCTGTTTGCTTAGGAAACCTGAGTAGCTACATGCGGAGATGATTAACAGTGGCAGCGGAAGTAAATATAAAATACTTCCGGTTTGTACTAAATAAAATAACGGCTTTATTTAAGCACGATAACAAAACTCTCAAAATCTCATAAACAAGTCCTATTGTGTAAGTTCTTTCTTTCTAAACACAATTATTCCCCTCACAAATATTTCCTTTGGAATAATGCAGATATCCCATATAAAAATAAGTCTATTGGTTTAATTACAACATACTGCTTGTGAAAAAGGTGTCTAACAACGATGGTTCACTGTTTTCATGTGATGTTTTTGAAGAGAGGTATGGTAGTCCTGTCTCACAACATGAATATAACAGTGTAGTAAACGCACAACCAAGTGGCATCATATCCTTAGCACGCTGCAACTCCACACTTTGGACAATAACTCTATAGCCAGTTACAGCATTATTGTGGAAGGAATTTCTATTTTTGACCAAATCTCCACAGCACTCTCATTAGAAATTAATTTATTCCAATAACAGTAGCACCTGTGTAATATAAAAGGACATAACCAAACTTTCAGTGGCTGGACATGGAAAACTTTATTCACCATTGCTCACAAATATGTGATGCCCCCCGAAAAATCAAAGAGCTGCTTTTTAACATTATATATCAATGCTACCAAATGAATTTTGTTATCTATAGAAACATTCCTGGTAAAAATAAAAATGTACTCTCTGTGGCAATGCAGTTGAACCATTAGAGCACTTAGTTTATAAGTGTGTACATGTGACTGCTTTCTGGAATGATCTTCAATTAGATATCCAAAGATAAGAAGACATTTTGGCAAAAAATATTTCACTTAGAGAGTCATGTGTTACTGATATTATAGAATCTAATTTTCTCTAAGAATGAGTTGTATGGAATTAATTTGCTCACTATCCTAGCTAAATTCTACATTCATAAGACAAAAATATCCAAAGGAATTATCCACATATGCCACCTTCAAAAATCAGATCTTAATAAATATACAGTTTTAAACTTAAAAATATGCTCTAAAAAACTGACTAAAACGAAGTGCTGTTGCGTCACTCATCCACACCTGTTCTGATTATTATTTGGGAGTCTTGACGTGCCACCTTGTTTACAAACTGAATCTAATGGCCACTGAATGTTCCAAAACTGTTAATTAAATGTTTAAAAAATGGTTGAACTATATCTCTCCATCTCTTTCATGACAACCAAACTGTTTTTTCTTGTTTGTGAGTTTGCATTTATGCATGTGAAATTAGGCAAGAAGCAAGATCTGATCAGTAAGGAAGTGTGCACTATTGTCCTTGACACTGTGGCTGTAACAACCAAATATAACGCCTTTATGATAAAAATCAGAGAGAATGTTAACTATAAAAGGGTTAGGATCTTACCACGGTTAACGCAAAAAAAATCACTAAACCAAAATAAACAGTTTGGAGATTAAGTTCACAGAAAGAGCACCATCGATATCATTCTTCAGCTTGTGGAGCAGAAATGCTGCATCGAAACAATGTCCTAATTATGGGGTTCTTGCCTTTATGGGTGGAAAAACTGCAGGTTACATTGTAGCCATAGTTCTCACCGTGAGCCTTGTTGTAACCGTGGATCGATTCCGAAATATTTCTATCAAGTTGAGAAAATTTAACAGAATGTTTACTTATTATTTATTATTTTTATAAATACAGAGTATTTATGACATTCAAATTAAACCGACTGAAAATGTTCTCTTTGCTTTATATTTTCTTGACATTTGTAATGGATAACTTCACGTTAAATAGGCTATGTACAGTATAATATATACACTGTATAACTATCGCTAACTATATAATAGCTAACCCCTACCTCTAATTATATAATATGGGTAGACGTGCAATAGATGTCACAAGTACAGAGCACAACAATATGATAGTCATTAGAGTCTATGGATACCAAAACATGAGAACTGAGTCATCTCCACCGGATAGCAGGTCGCTACCAGAACCGTCAGGCCCACGTCACCAGGTGGATGAGAGAGACAATACGGCAGAGGGACTCCCTGGGGTGAAGTTAGTAACATAAATACTGGGACATGACAGAGTAGAGAGTAGAAGAAGTAGCAAGAGAACTAGGTAGAGAAATAGAGGGCTCAGTGTATCATGGGAAATCCCCCAGCAGTCTAGAGCTAGAGCAGCATAACTATGGCCTGGCCTGTGCTTGCCCTAACTGTAAGCTTTATCAAAAATGATAGATGTCACAAGTACAGAGCACAACAATATGATAGTCATTAGAGTCTATGGATACCAAAACATGAGAACTGAGTCCAGAAACATTTTATTAAAGAGCAGAGTCCAGGAACCAGACGGTGATTCAGGTCAGGATTCCAGGCCACTCTGTCTTTTGGTTTTAAGCTACTCTTAAACACAGAGTAATAAGGCACTGAAAGGTCTTTAAGATACAAAGGTACCTGACCATTTAGAACTTTATAAGTGAGGAGGAGAACTTTAAACTCTATTCTGGATTTCACTGGAAGCCAATGCAGAGAAACTACAACAGGAGAAATATGATCTATTTTTCCTGTTCCAGTGAGTACACGAGTACACTGAAAAGTGTGTGAATTAAAAAGAAATGTACTGTACAAACCCTCACGCTTGTAGATATATCCTTTATCTCTTCTGGTTTTAGAGGGTGAGGGGTTAAATTTAGTCCCCACCCCCATGTTGACACCATGTTTACAGCCTTGTATCTATACTATCTAATGATGTCAGTAGCTTATATGATGAAACAAAATGACACATGTGAGTGAGTTCTTTATTTTCTAACCCACTGCCAACAAGGCACTGCACAAAAACATCAGTGTCAAAACTAGAGCATTTTGTAACCAAAACATTTTCCAAAAATATATGAACAACATTGCCAAGTGAACACTGAATCACATACACGCATCATAAAGCACTAAAGCATTTGCTGTGCCTTCAGTAGCTTGACAAAAACACACAGACTTTTAAAAAAACATATTCACCTTTTCAAAATTAACAGCAAAACACAAATGACACAAACTGTCTGGGAACAGTATTTTGTCATCTTTCTGATACCTCTACTTCCTTCCTGCAGCCAATGCCCTTTCCAGAAATAGTAACCGCAAATAATAAACAAACAGAGAGCAGAACTTTGCAAGCAGATTTATGCATCCTTAACATGCGTGGCCCTCTTGTCTCCACTCTTTCATTCAGCCTTCTTATCTGCTGTTGGCCTGAGGAAGAAGGCAGGTTGTGTGTGACAGCGATAGCACAGAGCCTGAGGAACCACGGTGTACAGAACGTTTACCAGCAAGAAGACCTGCTGGCCGTCAGCAGGCACTCTGTAGGTGAACGGAGTCCGTGTGTGAAGAGACGCACCGATGTGGGAGAACTGGGCCTGTGACAGGAAGAATAGAGGGGGGGAAAAAAAAAACTGCGATGATTCAATACATTACAATTAGTGTTTTTAGACACATTTTTGTCTTTTGCCACTTACTCATGAAGATTTCACAGATTTTAAGAATAGCTTTTAGTCCTGATGGGTGTGGCATCTGCATTATGATGATGCATTTCTGATGTGAAACTCATCTTTTTTAATAATTATTTTTACTTTGTTTTATTAATAGATTCTTACTGGAATTTCTTATTAGGATTCTTTTATTTTCTCGGAGGAAACAGAATCTTGGAATATCACACTAACGACATTGTATTAAAATATAGTATTTTAGTATTTTTCTGGGTCGTATTTAGTAGGCGTACAGGATGTACTGACCCTAAAATGATGGTTTCCCATTTGAAATGCGTTGTCATTTTGGGGGGTTTGCTATGCTTCTACAAACAGTTTTCCCTATAGATGATTATTTTAGACATCTGTGGAAAAAATTGTGAATCTTAAAAAAAAAACAACTTTGATACCAAATTCAAAATGTCGAGACAAAAAACAAAAAACATACTGTATATACCATCACATTTCCTTTGGACGTATCTTGACAAGACATCACATTTTGCAGTTCATGCTGAGGAATAATTCAACAATGAATTCAACTGCATGTATTAATTAAAGTTTTGGATCATTCAATGAATTATTTGTTTAATAAAACTGCAAAAACTGGATCAGCAGTTGTAAATATTTTTCAGTAACAGACTCTTGCTAGTTAGCGTTTGATAGAAAGTCATAAAAATAGGAAACACATGAGAGATCTCATAGCAACTACGGCTATCAGTGCATCGGCTCTCCTATTTATAGCCCGGCTGAGCAACTGAATACTACCAATACCACCATTCCTGTTAGTCTGAGGTCAGCTTCTGGACTTATCCCTTGGGTGAGTGACATGCCGGCCTGCAGCTCGCACACAATAGCTGCTCTGTATTGTTGCCATATGATTGGTGCACAAGCTCCCTCCCACCTCTATTCCACCTTTAGATGTAAACAGATAATGGAAATGGCAGAGATTCAGACTACATCTGTTCATGCTGTGCCACTTGTGTCTGACTGCACTTAAGTACTGAGCCTTGGGAGACCAATCTGAAGCCACCGCTGTAAAAATGAACTAGCTTTAGACTAAGGAAGTCCGAATTTAGACAGTAAAAAAAATAAAAGTCACTGAACTTGAGAGGGTGAGTTTTGAGTTAACTTCAAATCATTATAACTTGATATTTTGACACCCAGTGACCTTAAAAATTTAAGTTAGCCAGCCATGTCATGATTTTTTATTTTTTCATTTTTTAAGAGGAAACAACTAGTTTTTTGTATATATACTAGAACAAAAAGTTTTGTGCCAAAGTTATTTACGATAACTTTTGAATCGAGATCTACGGTGTGTGTAATGAGGACTGTCTAGATGCTCGTTCTCTGTTTAGCATTGCCAAACCACTCTGCCACAGTGACGTCCTGTGGGAAAAGCAAATATTTTAGCACAGAACTGAAAGCCTTTGTGTGACTGCAAATAATAAAAACTACAACAAGGTCAAGAACTGACCCTGTCAGTTAAAAGAATTTAATAGCTTGGAGTTGTCTTGTCTGTCCTGATAATATAATGAATTAAAAGTATCATCCACATTTAGTTTCATAGTTTAACTATTAAGAAATTATGCTAGAAATTGAATACAGATGCAAAGATGTCGATATAATATTCACCGATTCCTTGTTTTACTGCATAAAGTATATTATCAGTAATAAAATGTTAATAATGTACTTCTATTTTACAAAGTTACCGTAGGTTTTAGATATAACACACAAAAAACAAGGGGTCACACAAAGTTACACACAAAATGAAAAACGTAAAGTTGCAAGAGTGTGATGCTAAAATCAGAGCACAAACTAAAGATACCTTATAACAAAATACTGGTAACATTAACAACAGATCCATTCAATTTGGGGTATGCTATGAATGAAACATGCTTGAACTTTTTATGACAGAAAATAACAAGTCGCAAAGATCAGAGATTTAAGAACAATACGGAAACTCTAATTTACAGTAATTCTGTGTTATTTAAACTCGACAGGGCCTTTGGTCATCAGCCAGGAGTGAAGAACAACCAGCAGCACGTACCTGTGCTAGTGCTCCCGAGTGTACGAGAGTCAGGTCTGGCATCCACTCGCATCCCGGGACAATCAGCCCATACATGGTAATGATGTAGTAAGGTCCAGAGTACAGCATGCTCACCAGCATCTGACAAACACAGATATGAGTTACTATCTGTGTAAAGCCATTCGCGGAAACTGGCTCAACAGAGACGTACCTGTATTTTAGGATAGGCCGAGGGGTCTCTCAGGTAAGGCTCATACTGCTGTGTGTAGTCTTGAAACCATTGGCTGGAACAGTCCAGAACAATCTAAAAGTAAAAAACAGTTTGAATCCAGATGGGCTGTGCATCAAGAAAACACTGGCAAGTATTGTGTGACAGCCGTTTCTTACCAGGCCTCGGAAGACACAGAACGCAAAAGCAGGGACGAGGTAGATAAAAAAAAGTAAGTCCAGAGGTCTGTGGAGTAAACTTTTTTTTCCAGCCTCCTGAATACTCTGAGAGAGAATGAAAGTGTTTAAATGACACATGTAGCTCTGGAACACTGCGACACTGCCAAACATAAGCTTTAAAATGAACTGGCAGCTTTTTATTGCAACAAACTAAGGTTCTGACTAATTCCATTAGTGTAGCAAAAGCCCCGGTGAGCCAGAATGCATAAGAGTGGCACCCTGACCCTGTCTGGTAGAACTGAATTGAACCAAAACTATTTGGGTTTAATATACTATCTAATGCCAAAACAGCTGCTCTGCCATCATTTAAACAACTGCAAGGCTTTTTTTGGCACACTGTTTCATTGTACGAGCCCACTGTCATGGCAGTTCTGCTTTCCTTGATCTTCAGTATGACTCTTTAATACAACAAATACAAGTTTTTGATCCTGCCTTACTGTCGGCTGAGCGTCCCGTGTGGTGGGCTGGCTGAAGATGCGGAAGCAGGCCCAGAGGGACACAGAGATATACAGCACATGGAGAAGGAAGAGGGGCCCAACATGGGTTCCATATTTTCCTGAGGAAAGACAGAGCAGGGTAATATCTCGCAAAAATTTTAAAAAGTAGCAGCGTTCATACTTTTTAAATTGTCTACCAAAAACAAAAACAGCAATGTTTGGATAATATTCAGGGGAAGCATGCAGGGTGCTATGGCTATATTTCACTAGCCATCCAAATACACCCCATTATTTTTAGTTTACTCACCCACAGCGTTGCCAAGAATGTAAACTATGGCACACATGAGAAAAGAGCCCACCCAGTAGAGTCCAATGGCTCGGTAACTGTCCCTGTGTAAACCACATAATACCGCCATTGTCGAAGACCATTAAACACATTATATTTCAAACAGATGGGTATATTCTAACAGTTTCTGTGACGCAGTAGCTCTTACCCCCAAGTAATTGCAGCAATCATGAGCAGATACATGAGATAGTGCAAACAGCCATCCCAGTAGGAGATCATGTGCCCATGTGCTGTGTTAATATATGGATCTGCCTGAAACACAGTGTGGATTTATCATTACGAATGTGCACAGGCACATACAGACAACTCCCACACAAGGCCTCACAGCACAACACTTGCCACTTTGAGGTAAAACGTCACAAATTCATCGATGATGTTGTCCTGCTCCAGGCCGATGATCAGATTCACCACACTGAGGAATGCATACACTGCATACACTGCACGGACAGACCCATAAATTCTTTTTAGTTCAACTGGGGGACAAAAAAGTCATGCAAACATATCACAACATCATTTAGCCTAAAAAAAAGCCTAATAATTAAACGGCACCCACACATAAAATAAACCCAAAATTAAACGAATACTGATAACTATACAATGATTTTTGATATTAGACAACCATATAAGTCCTAGCTCATGATGAGATGTTCAATATTCTACAAGAAGAGACATGCATTTGTGAATACCAAAGAATAGAGGGTCTATTGGAGCCTTCCTCTTGAGCATGAAGCGGGCTGTAATAGCGAGGATGAGGACTGTTGTGCACCCAGTAAAGAAGAAAGCTTCACCACTAAATGCAATCAAAAAGAAGTAGGACTATTATTAAACATATATTAAAAGATTCATATTGCTGCTGAAAATTTAAAGGTGATGAAAAAAAAAAACAACAACTAAAAAGTGTAGATTTATCTTCACTTACCTGTTGCTAGAAATAAAGGAATTAAATAAATAGCAGATGGGGATTGACATCAAGGAAAACACAAAAACCCCCGTCCCTGCAGACGCTGTCATGTCGGGCTTGGTTTGAGCGACCTTGTGCTCCTGAGAATTTAGAATTTGAAACAAGTCAGCTGGAGAAAACTTTCATGTCTACAAGTCATCCAAGAAATGAGGAGAAATGCCCAGGTGAGTCTAACAATGCAAATGAAGAATCCCAAACAGGAAGCTCAGCTGCAGCAGGCATGATCTGTCTTGTTCTGCTGGTCTTTCTCACTTTCCTTCGATCTCTATCTCTCTCCCTATCTCCCTCTCTCTCTCACTCTCTCTTTCTCACACACACACACACACACACGTGCACAAGCTCACAAACACGCACACTGACACCTAGTGGTTGCTTTGAAAACTTAATCAGGGAGCATGTTGTGTATGTACAGTATACATTTGTTCTCTCTACAAATAATACCAATTTAAAAAACTGAAAATATCGCCAATGATTGGATTACTTTTTTAACTTTCAGAAATCAGAAGAAAGGAAGTGGCTTATTATTTTCCAGATTGGATGAACGCAACTGACTCCTGAGGAACGTCAGCATCATATGAATGATGATGGATTATTTTTTGGATCATTTTTTGAAGAAACAGTCCGGTTCAGGGAAGGCCTGGGTATCACGTCCTGCAACTTTGGTGAGTGATGTTACAGTTACTAAGTCCCGGCAACAGTATTCTCTGGTCACTCTTTTCAAGTAACCCAGTACTAATTGATTCCAGAACCAGTGCCCTTCTACCAGTCTGTCAGACTGGTAGAAGGGCACTACTGTATTGGCTTACGTTCAAAGAACAACACGCTCTCCAGGCCTAACAGCCGTGTAATAGCAGATCAGCATGCCTTGAGCTTGAAGAAAAAGTTTCTGAGCAATTCAAATTTCATGAAGATTAAGGGATATGCAGTGGAGGTGCCTGAGGATGGTCTCAGCCATAAGGATGGGAAGGTTTGATATATTTCACACCATGGAGTGTACCATCCCCAGAAACAGATGTTGTGCAATGTTTTTGATTGTGGTTCTATGTATCAGGGAACCTAACTAAATAATCAACTTCTTCAGGGGCTCTTTCTCACCATTATTGGAGCCGTCACTAGATTCTACCAAGAAGCTGTGGCTGTCATGGCCGATGTAGAGGCCATGTTTCACTGAATAAAGCTTCCACCAGAAGATGCTGAACAACCTCAATTCCTATGGTCATGTGACAGAAACATGAACAATGCTCTAATGGACTACAAGACAGTTGTGCACCTATTCAGTGCTACTTCAGTATCAGGTTGTGCAAATTACACTCTAAGATGATGTGCAGAAGACAACAGAGACCTGTTCGATGGGACAGTGGATTGCACAGTATTGCACAACTTTTTTGTCGATGACTATCTTAAGTCAGTCAGATCGGAGGAAGAGGCTGTGCAGTTTTTTTTCAAAATGTGAAAGGAATCTGTCAAAAAGATGACTTCAATTTCTTCAAGAAAGACTTAGCAACAGTCAGTGGTGTTGGCAGCCATACTACAAGAGGAGAAGACAAAGGAAGTGAAAGACCTGGACCTGGACCTGGAACAAGATTTGCTCACAGTAGAGAAAGTATTGGGAGTGCAATGGTGCGTCCAATCTGACCGCCTCAAATTCAGAATAAATAATCAACTACCCACTAAAAGAAACACCCTATCCATTGTGCGTTCCGTTTATGTTTCAATGGGAATCTTGGTACCAGTGGTTCTGCCAGCACAGAGGATCTTACAATAGCTCTGCAGGCTAAGGTTTAGCTTGGATGAGGTATTACCAACTCAGGTTGCTGAGCAGTGGTTTAATTGGATAAAGGAGCTGCAACTGCTGAGTGAATTTAAGGTTGAGTGGTGTTTCAAACCAGCACATTTCGGAGAGCCCACATTTGCTCAGTTGCATAATTTTTGTGATGCTTGTGTCAGGGGGCTATGGCACTGTGACCTACTTAGTTCAGCAGAACAGGTTCATTGCACCTTTGTGATAGGAAAAACAATGTAGACACATCAGGACAAAAGTTTAACTCATTTTTACAAAATGAAGCCTGGATTTCTGGACCAGACTTCCTTATAAGGTGACAGCTGGCCAGAGACCACAGACCAACTAAAAAAACCTCTCAAAGGCAGATCCAAAGATCAAGAAAAATGCCACAATAAGTGCTGTTATATCAGGAGAAAATGGATGTTATGCAACAACTCACAAAGCATTATTCCTCATAGACAGGAGTTAAGAAACTGGTAACATGGATCCTTAAGGTAAAGGACAAGTTGCTGTGCCTGGCTAAAAAAGAGAAAAGAACAGGGCGCAGACATGGCACAGTAGGACACTGTCAAGGAACATCAGAAACGGAAGCTTCACAATGTTAAGAAGGGCTACAAAACAAGCCTAAATAACAGAGGTCTAACAGTGGATGATCTGGAAAGAGCTGAACTAGAGATTATACGCCATTTCCAGAAGAATAAATTCCTACAGGAGATCACCACTCTAAAAAAGGATGAACCTGTAAAAAGGGGCAGTCACAAACTTGAGCAGATTCTTTAAGACAGAATTCTCATAGCTGGCGGAAGGCTCGGTCGAGCAGCCATGCCTGAAGAATCCAAGCATCCTGCCATCCTGGCTATGCACCTGCAGGTGTCGGAGCTCATCCTTTGGGAGACTTAACAAAATCTAGGTCACAGTGGGCATCGATCACATTTTTACCAGGTTGCATCAAAAATATTGGATTCCAAGTGCAAATGCTCCAATCAGAAGAAACGTTTCCAAGTGTTGCATGTGTCAAAGACTACATGGTGCCAGTGGACAACAAAAGATAACTGACCTGCCACAAAGCAGAATTATACCAGAGGATCCATCTTTTACTAGAAACGGAGTGGACTATTTTGGCCCTTTTGAAGTGAAGCGTGGAAAAACCATAGTAAAGACATGGCGTCATTTTCACCTGCTTACAAATTCGAGCTGTTCATTTAGAGGTGGCATCATCCCTTGATACTAACTTCTTTATTAATGCTCTCCATCGATTCATAGCAAGAAGAGGTCAAGAAGCAGAGCTTCACTCAGACAATGGAACTATTTTCATTGGGGCAGATTGAGAGCTCAAGAAAGATATCCAAGAGTGGAACAAATCCAAGATAAAAACACTTTGCTTCAAAGAGGTATTAAGTGGCAAGCGCAGTGCTGCCCTGAAGGCTATGAAAAGTGAGCTTGTGGCCAGAGGGTTGCCAATTCAGTCCCCTGGACTGGCAGGATAACGTGGGTAAAAGTGACTAAAAAAAGTGAATAAGCAGCACTTCCCCTCTCTTATAAACACCACTGTGGTGCCCTTATGCAAGGGCCTTAACCTCAAAAAACCTGCTCCAGCTGCTCAGTGGCCAGCAGATGAAACTGGCTGTACTGAGCATTGTCCAGTTGTGAATGTGATCAGGGTGTTGATATTCAATACACCAAACGTCTATCAGTTAGTTTGGCTGTTACAGGAAATTTTTATCACTTTAGTTCACTTTTGTATAAATCTAATGCATATACATAAAATATAGACGTTTAACTCCTAAATAAATTATGAAAAAAATGAACTTTTGCACGAACGTCTTATTTTTTTAGTATAACTAATAAGTAATCTCCACTAATTACTGTTTATCTAGTTTGATTTATTTATTTTTAAAAGATATTTCTTTTTTTTCCCCAACATATTTATACTCGCATTTGGGCTATTTGGAATTGTCTGCTGCCGTTGACAATAAAGTTTGATGAAAAAAACTGTTGACGGACGTGTGCGCCTGCGTCATTCCTGGAGCGACGCAAGCTAGCGAGTAATTTCGCTGAGCATCAAAGCGCAATGGCGTCCGCTGTAATGGATACCACATAAATAAATGACATTACATACGGTACGTTTGACTCACGTACGCGTGGTCCTTGGGGTTTATTTTTTTCCCAAGTTTGTAAAAATTGGAGAAATACAAGTGCGACGTCATGGCGACCGGGAGCAGGAGCGGCAGCGGCTGGGGGGGA
>KV751315.1:13980976-14011289 GCA_001698575.1 Mola mola | reverse complement strand
GCTTGGCGTCGAACCATAACGGCCAGGAGGCAGCATCATCAAACTCGGCTCAAGCGGGAGCCGCATCGGTGCTCGCCAACGTGCCGTCTTCGGGTACCGCTCCGTCCGCCTCGCCGCCCGTGCTCGGCCTCCACCGGGAGCCCATGTACAACTGGCAGGCGACGAAGAGCTCTCTGAAGGAGCGTTTCGCTTTCCTGTTCAACAACGAGCTGCTCAGCGATGTCAGGTTCATAGTCGGGAAAGGCAGACAGGCCCAGAGGATACCGGCCCACAAATTCGTGCTGGCCGCCGGCAGCGCCGTTTTCGATGCCATGTTCAACGGTGGCATGGCCACAACTTCTACGGAAATAGAGTTGCCCGATGTGGAGCCTGCAGCCTTTCTCGCCCTGCTCAGGTAGGCCAGGTGGTCACCACTGCGCACAGGCCAAATTCATGCCAAATAATAATCATAAAATGATAATATAAACACAGCACAACCCTCGGCTCATAGACACTGACAGGTTCAAAAGCACAAAGTTTAGAGACAAGCTGAATCAATGGATAAAGAAATTCGTCATTGTAAAGGTAACCTGCAGCAATTTTAACATGACATTCAGTTTATTCTCAAAATCTGTGAAAAATGCAGATACCATCCACCCATTTTCTACCGCTTATCCTGTTAGGGGTCGCGGGGGTGTGGGGGCTGGAGCCTATCTCAGCATCTTCAGGCGAAGGCGGGGTCACCCTGGACAAGTCACCAGTTCATCGCAGGGCTGACATATAGAGACAAACAACCATCCACACTCACATTCACACCTATGGGCAATTTAGAGTGACCACTTAACCTAATCCCCAGTCTGCATGTTTTTGGACTGTGGGAGGAAGCCGGAGTACCCGGAGAGAACCCACGCAGACACAGGGAGAACATGCAAAGTCCACACAGAAACGCCCTGACCCAGGAATCAAATCCAGGACCTTCTTGCTGTGAGGCGACAGCGCTAACCACTGCACCACTGTGCCGCTTAAACTTGGTTAGAGATGCCACGAAGTAGTTGGCAATGCCATCCTTGTCAAGGGGAGTGCTAACCTTCTCTCCTTTCATACAACATGATATATAAATAAACGTGTGCAAGATATCCAGCAACTTAATACAAATCTAAAACTCCCAAAAGCACCCTAAAAATAGATCATAAAAGTGCAGTAACTTGTAATATGATACACATAGACAGTTGCTTAACAATTAGAAGTCATCCTGAGGCCTTTGGGTGTGATGACTTGTTTTATTTAAACTTCATTAACCAAACAATTTGTGAGTGATACTGAACACAATAATTAGTATGATAACTTTTAGTGCATTGTAAATATACCTGAAAATCTTCATGCCAGAGGTATCTTTAATTTTGCAATGGCACCCCTTGATTAATGAGGTGAAATCATTGTTATCTTTACCCAAACAGGATAACAGTCACTGTTCTTTGGACACATTTTCCATGAAATACAAGCAAATATGGTCTGACATTTTGTAATAATCTAAAATAAGAAAAAAGATGTCAATAAGAAAAAATGACAACGCGGTACTTGTTTTTTTTAACCAGCACTAGCTCTTTTAAGGGACATTATCTAATTTGAAAATAGTAGACACCACAACTTTGGCTAAATCTTTCCATAAATGCCTGACTGCACTCGTTCTGTTTCCCGTTTTCTCTGTACAGGTTCCTGTATTCTGATGAGGTTCACATTGGTCCAGAGACTGTGATGACGACGCTGTACACGGCTAAAAAGTACGCCGTCCCCGCTCTGGAGGGTCACTGTGTGGAATTCCTCACCAAGCACCTCAGAGCTGACAACGCATTCATGCTGCTCACTCAGGTTGTTTTATAGCTCATGTTTGACCATCCAGCAGTCTGACCAAAAACAGCTTTAAAAGAAATGTTCACACAAAAATGAGAATTTAGCCAGTATGAACATGCACAGAAAATTTTAAGCCACTGCTTTGGTCTGACACCATTGGAAGAAAACGGGACTTTGTATTTTAGATACGCTCATCCTTTGTGATACGTGGGACCATAATTGAAGAGTTTTAAGGCATAGTGGGAATAGGAGCTTACTATAAAACAATGTACTGATGTTTAAGTGTATTATCTGTGGACGTTTATGGAATAGTGTTCTAACGTGAGTTGTCACTTTCACATCTGCTAGAAATTCTCTGATGGCAGATCTCACAGTGGAGTGTGAAGGTGTATTTCTTCCATTATGTCCACACCATACTATCTTCCAGCTATCTACGCTTATGACATTAGCTGTCCTATTTTTGGTTTATGCTGCCGTTTTGCTTCTGGCTGCTGCACGATCATCTGATTTATGATTTAAAAAGTACATTATTTGAATTTCTTCAACTTTTTGTGGAGGGACTCTGTTGTCAAAGAGTTTTTCTCACTTAGATTTTTAGATCCTAGAAAAATGACTTAAAATATTGCTTATTAAACTGAAAAATGAAATAAATAGGTTATTTTCTATTTTCAAGGCCTTCTTCTTTCACATAAAAAGTACCTTCTGGTGACTATAAAGGAAATGACCTGTATTGAGTATTAAATACTTGTGTGTCTTTTTTGTCTTTTACTTACAGGCAAGGTTATTCGATGAGCCTCAGCTTGCCAGTCTTTGCTTAGACACCATAGACAAAAGCACTGCGGACGCAATAAATGCAGAGGGCTTTACAGATATTGACCTCGGTATGCAAGTGTTCTTGACCTCATCTTTTCTGTTCTGCAGCTTGTTTGGATGTGAAAGGATGAATATCTTTTGTGTTTGTATACATAGACACTTTATGTGCAGTGCTACAAAGAGACACATTAAGTATCAGGGAGAACCGTCTGTTTGGGGCGGTGGTACGCTGGGCGGAGGCCGAGTGTTACAGACAACAGCTTCCCGCCACCTCGGAGAACAAACAGAAGGTTCTGGGCAAAGCCCTCCCGCTCATCCGCTTCCCCCTCATGACTGTTGAAGAGTTTGCTGCAGGTAAGTGTTTTGTTTCTTATGCTGCTCCTGTACTGTTTTTACTTGAACGACACTATACTAACCAACTCAGCCATTACTGAACATCATATGTATTCGTCATATTCCTGTACAACTCAAACCACAGAAACCAGCTTGATATTCTTTCTTGTGCAACAGGGCCTGCCCAGTCTGGAATATTGTTCGATCGGGAGGTGGTAAATCTGTTTTTACACTTTACAGTAAACCCCAAACCACGGGTCGACTACATTGACAGGCCACGCTGCTGTCTCAGGGGGGAGGAGTGCAGCATTAATAGATTCCAGCAGGTTGAGAGTCGATGGGGGTACAGTGGTACCAGTGACAGAATCAGGTGAGAAAACAATCACAAGCCTTTAGTTATTACGCTCACCCAGCTGAAGTTGTTTCTCATTTTGTTTTCTCTCTCTGAATGTCTCCCTGTGTAGATTCAATGTTAACAGAAGAATATCCATAGTGGGATTTGGCTTGTATGGTTCAATACATGGACCCACTGACTATCAAGTCAACATACAGGTAACTTGGCATTAAGTAAAAATTATATTGACGATAAAAGTGTTTGTTTGTAATGAGTTATCTCAAAAGTAAATTGTTGTCTGTCAGTACAAAAACAGAAACATGAGTCAGAAACTGTCTGATCAAAATACTGGATACCAGTACTAATTCTTGGTTTCCTGTTCAGATATCCCCCAAAATATTGTTTTGATATCCATTTCTATTTTCTGTTGTTCCCACATTCATTCATCCTATACCCTGTGTGATTCCTCTTCATTTAGAGTTTTCTAAAAATGTCTACCACAACTGAGATGAAAATGTGAATCTGTTGAATTTGACTGTGGCTTTTCAGTAAATACGAAGAGAGAGACTGCAGACAGAGCAAAACAGCCAGAGTATGAGAAAAAGCCTGATGGAATTTTCATGAATAAGCATTGACTTACGATCAGTAGAGACATTTGTTGATAGAGCAACTACACTGTATCAGCACTCATGGATAAGGCACAGTGTGTTAAGGTAATACTTGGATATAGTCCGTCAACTTGCACTGGTAACTCCTAAATGAAAAGCCTTAAATGTACTTATCTGGTAACCAGATAAATTTACAAGCTTGTGTTTTAGTTGCTCTAGCAGATCCTTATGGCATCTCTCTAGATTTCGATCTATCCTGGACCAGTGGGTCAGTGGGGAAAGCTGTATATTTTCAGTAAAATAAGGATTTAATTTTGAACAAGGCAAAGTTGGAGAGAAATAGGGAACTAGGGTGTGTACACTAGGAAAAAATGGGCTCTGCTGTCCATCACCTGACTATAAAAAGATAATTTTTGCTCTGTTTTTGCTGAGAACCAGCATGCACCTGGTGCCAGAACAATATGTATGACTCTGAATCACCAGATGATGCTTTTCTGCGGTGTGGTGGCTCTAAATTATTACCATGAATGCCAAAAAAGCTGGAAGGCCCCACAATGATAACACATTGTTAATGTAATGTGTGTAACAAAAAGTCTAATGTACATATAATGCATACTGACATCTGAGCCTTTCAGAGGCAAAACACTGTGGATGCTCTTTGATGGGTGCAGTTGGACTTCAGGATTACATATTAGCTATTTTATGTTATTTTGCAGCTGCCAGGTGAGATGATCTAGTGAATCTATTTTAAAATCATTAATGAACTGAGCAATGCCAGACGCATGGCACTTCAAATATGCGAAAAGGATAGTAAATTGATTTATTGATTTATATGCGTATTTTGGCATATTTGTGATTTATTGGTTTTAGACGCGGACCGTGTAATCACAACATTCCTAGATTGCTACAGTTCAAACCCAGTAAAGCGAGAATAATTGAGTAAACAGACAGAGCTTAATATGTAATGAATAATTCAGGGCACAGACAATTCTTCAGATCAAAAAAAGGAAATTACTCTCCCACACACAAGAACCTGGCCAGCTGTGTTTTTAACAAAGTAAAAGTTGTTATAAATAGACTTCTCTTTGCGTGCTCCATTCATTCAAAAATATTATCCTGTTTTGTAGATCTTAGAGAGCGACAAGCGCATTACACTGGGTCAGAATGACACAGGTTTCAGCTGTGATGGCACAGCAACCACGTTCAGAGTGATGTTCAAGGAGCCTGTGGAAATACTGCCCAATGTCAGCTACACTGCATGTGCCACCTTAAAGGTCAGTCTGAACTTTCTGTGGTCTGAAACATTGCATTAATGAACATGATTTGTGTTTAACCAGGTTAGCATTAACCTATTGCCTGCTTTTTAATTTTCCGCCTCAGGGACCTGACTCCCATTATGGCACCAAAGGGTTGAAGAAAGTGACCCAGGAATCAGCAACAGGGACCAAGACAACATTTTTCTTTTTCAGCTCACCTGGAAATAACAATGGTACCTCAGTAGAGGATGGGCAGATTCCAGAGATTATCTACTACTCCTAGACATAACACAGTCAAGCAGGTACACTGAACCAGGGAGACCTCAGACTGTCGGGAAGACTGGACTTGTGAATAGATACATAGTGCCTCATGAACCCTTGGAATAAAAAATGTTTGTTTTGTGTGTGTGTGTGTGTGTGTATATATATATATATATACAGTATTTGTAAAGTGTAAATTGACTGAATGTGATGATTTGCATAAGATTGAAACTCCATGTTTAATTGAAAATAGCACAGATACAAAATAATCAAATCCATGGCCATTTTGAATTTACTGCCAGTAAAACATTTTGTGTTGGAACAGTGGCAACAGAAGACTGGAATAGAAAAACAACTGATGGAACATCTCACAAGTAGTTAGATTAACTTGCTACAGGTTAGAAACATGATTGGGTTTAAAAAGAGCATCCCATAGAGGTTCTTCCTGAAGTAACCACAGGGAGGCATTCATGACTCTGAATAAGTGTGCTGACAAATAGTGCAACAGTTTAAGAATTCTGTTTCTTAACACAAAATTGCAACGAATCTGGGGATTTTATTGTCTAGTGTACGTAATATATAAACTTACAGAGATTTTAAAGAAATCTGTTCGCACGGGAAAAGGCCAAAGGCTGACATTGGATGGCCCTGATCCTTGTGCCCTCAAATAACCCTTCAATCAAAACAGACATGACAGTCTAGTGGACTTCATTGCATGGGCCAGCCAACTCTTAGAAAAACTGTTGGCTCTGACCACAGTTCATTGTTTCATCCACAAATGCAAGCTGAGTTTCACCATGCAAAGAGGAAACTGTGTATAGACAAGAACTAATACACTGCACAGAGTCCCAACCTCCACCAATGCAGGTAAATTACCTACAACATATACTCCTTAGCAATAAATGTTTACCTTTTAACATTTTTTTTTGTGCTTTCATATTTCATATTTCTTGCGCAGAGCAAGCTGGTTCTGGCCATGTGATGGACCCTGGCATTAGTTACAAAATGACAACAGTTAGACCTCTCTGTCAGTTCCTTCTAGGTATATGTTGTATGTCCAAAAAAACTTGCTTTTTGACTTGAGAGTTACCTTTGACCGCCAAAATGCAAACAGCTGTGGGTTGGGCCAAGACACCTTTGATTAAAACTTCTTTGACATTGGTCAAGTAATTTTTGTGTAGTCCTGCCAACAGACAAAAAGACAAGAACACAAACTCCACCTTAACACAACCTCCTGTAACTTTGTATGTGGAGGTAACCAAATTCAAAAAACCCCACCACCTTCTCAGGGCCAGAGCTCTTTTAAGATGGACAGAGGGGAAGTTAAAAACTGGTTTGTGGTTTGACGAGTCAAAATTTGAAATTCTTTTTGTAAATTTTGGACACTGGATACTGGAAAAAGGTTGTGGAGCAGCATTTGCTGGCAAGTAGACCTCATTTTTAAAGGGAACACCTTATTTCAGCAAGTATTATAGCATGGCTCCCTAATAAGAGAGTCTTTGTGCTAAACTGGCCTGTCTGCACTAATTGAAAATGTTTGCCGCACTATGAAATGTAAAGTATAACAAAGAAGATCCTTTACTATTAAACTTTTTCAATCCTCCATCAGACAAGAAAAGGGAAACATTCCACTTTCAAAATTACATGTGTTCTCCTCCTGTCCCAACTGTAATGAAATGTGTTGCCGACATCAATTTTTGAATTGAAGTTCAAATTTTCAAACAGTGAAATATCTCAATTGTTTTGCTATATTTTCAAATTAATTTGGGGTTTCATTGTTTCGCAAACGATCACAATCTGTTTATGTTTAACACAGCATCTAAACTTTTCGGAAACAGGGTTGTATAATGTATATGTGTATGAAACACCACAGTTCTGTTCCGAACCCGTCTTTTGGTCATAGGTTCCATCATCATTTGTAAATGATCTAAATGTCTATGTGTTGTTATCAGTACATTGCCAGGGCAAGAGGTGCACTGCACTGCACTAGTGAAGCTACTACAAAGGCTGCAACCAGTTTTGGGTTGATGTCCTTTCATTTGTTATTTGCCAGTTTTTGCTGATAGATTTACCTAAAGTATAATACTTTCATATTTTTTTATTGTGCATTGTCATCATTTATTCTCCATGTGCTTTGCATTGTATTATGTTTGCCAGTAGTACATGTAATTTATTATTTTGTATATTTGGCATGCCATTAAAAATGTAAAAAAAACCCCCAAAAGTTCCATGAATTGATGGTGCAATACATCTAATGAAAGCTTAACTTTATGTAGAATTTTAGGCCCAATGCAAGATTTTCTCCTTTGATAAACTCCAGATGAACATGGTCACATAGCTCACATCATTCCTCTTTTTGTCACTAGGTGATGCCAAATACTCCATAATCAAACTAAACCTGGGATGTAAGCGAGAGACCTTGATAGTTAAATCTGTGAGATGATCACAGGGTTACATAAAAGGCCTGTAATTATGCAAATCAACTAGCCTGAAGGAGAAAATAACTGTTTAAACTGCTTGAGATTGAGAAAAATGTACAGATGGAGTGGAAATTGGACCCTTTGATTAAAGAGCAGAAATGTTTTCATGTGTTTTTGAATGTTTTCAAAAGCAATTTTTATTCCACCTTATGTTATTAAGATTACCACATGTTTTATGTGAAATACCGATGTGAAAAGTAACCAAAGCTGTTGATACATAAATGAGTAAGAGGTGTGAAATTCTCAGGCTAATTTCTTAAACATTGATACCTGTCAGAACCCTAAATTAATATTGGTACTGTTAGGCTGTGTTAAGTTAACTTAATGTTCAAATAGTGTCATCACAGTCAAAAAATTCTACTCAAGTAAAACAAAAGTACTTTATTATCCTTAAGCAAGCTAAAGTAGTTGAGTAAATTCATATATCATATGAGGAGGGGTTGCATTACAAGTACTATTGTTGCAGCAGGTCAAGGTGAAGCCATTTAACTGCTTTAAATGTGTTAATAGTGATAAATTACTAGTCCAATAATAGAAAAATTATAATATCAGCTACCGCCCAGCAATGAAATGCATAGCCAGTAAGGAAAGCTGAAAACACAAGGCCAAAAATTGATTTTTCATTTCTTAATTCTGCACTTGAAGAGTTTCAGCTATAACAATTGCTAGAAAGTACTGTATCCCTGAACAAAACAGCGAAAAATGAGCACTGTCAGTTTTCTCCCAGTTGTGTAAATCTCTAAAGGTATGTCTACAGCACAGGGATGAAGTGCCCTCAGATTGCATAATCCCCATGTTCATGTGATGGAAACAAGGCCACTTTGGACAGCTGTGAGTGGGCTTTGACGAGAAGCATGATCCACGGAGGCTGTCAGGTGAGTCACAGCAACCTGAGAGCTTCTCCTGCTGACTGCCCACTTAGACCGCCTTTGTAACAGAGCGAGCCAAGAAAATCAGCTCGAGACGACTTTTCACCAACTCCAGACACAAAACACTCAAAAAAAAATAAAAACGGAGACAAACACTCATCTGCCGGAGGCTGTGTTGTGTTAAAAAAATGATTAAATTCTTAAGGGGTTCTGAAATCAAGCATTGTGAAAGCTCCTTTTAATGTATTCAGAGGATGATTGAGAGAAGTTTCCATGGATATTGAAGCGTTGGAGAGGCACCTAACACTAACATATCACTGTGCAGGACTGGAACAGACAAAGCCCATTTCTCTCCCAGTTTTCCTCTGCAGCACAATCCTGTTTTCATAAAAGCATGAAGTGCTTACATTTGTTGCTTGTTGCATGTTGGGGAAACCGTGGAAAAATGTATTTGCTCATCAGAAAACAGTAATTCACCACAGTGCTTAAACTGACACAAACTAGCCAGAAATGACAAATGTTTGTTTTGGGTTTTTTTGTTTTTAGCTGTGGGTCAGTTATCTCAGTGAAAATAGTAAAATGTTCGAAACAGAATAGATTATATTAAATGTTCAATTGCTTAAATTACACTAAAAAAATCCTAATATTCCATTTTTTGAGATGCATTAGGTTGCACCTCGGTATCGTACCTCACTACATACAACCCTTATTCCTAAAGGGTTTTGAAGGCACAATTTCACAGAACAGAGGTATAAATCTATGAATCTTATGTGATATTAGATCATTCTTGTTGGCCATTTGTGTTGTTTTATCGTGTTATGGTTTCGAGTTTCTACTTGTTTTTGTTTCATTCTGAACTACTTTAATTGTATAATATTCTGAGATTCGAGAGTTAAGTTTGTTTTTTCGTTTCATCTGTGTTATAATTTCTACACTAAATCCCTTTTTTCTTTGCTCAAATATTCCGTGAATTGAAGTAAAAGATGTGAAATTTTCTATATGCAAACAAAAGGCACACCTGTATGATAATCGTGCTCTTTAATCAGCCACAAGATATATCTCGCCTGCCATTTGGAATAGATTATTTCAGCAAAGGTAAAGTGCCCAATTAATTAGCCCACAGGGATTAATAAAGTCATCTCTATCTCTATCTATCAATGATGGCGCTATTAACAACATTCTGAACCAAACTTGAGAGAAATAACTCTACTGTTTATAAGAAAACTTACTGTTTTTTTCTTCAATTCACGGAAAATGGCAATAAATACACAAGTGTTGCGCTTTTTTTTTAATTTTTACTAAGTGTAGCTTGATGTTTCCTTCTTATTTTGATAGTGAGCTTTTGACCTCAGGTTTGTCAGGTTTCCTACCTGTGTGATGGTGTGCTCCACCCTAATGTGCTCCACCTGTGTGCGCCCAATCACGTTCACCCACCTTGTGTATTTAACCCCTGTGTCTTCTCATTCCTATACCATTTTCCACCAGTTGTTTCCTGCGTAGTTTGCTTGTGTGTGACCATTCTGCTGTAAGTTTTTTTTTTTTTTTTTTCCTGACAGGTTTATTTTGAATGCCCAAGTTCATTCTTCAGCATTTATCTGAATAGTGTTTAATGTTATTTCTTATTGGTTTTGAGTTTTGAGTCTTTCATATTTGTGTTTGTCTTTTCTGATATTTTGTTTCCTAGTGTTTATTATCTGTGTTTGTCTTATGAGTTAAGTTCTGTTTGTTTACCCTTGTACGGAAATGTGTTTCACCTCAGTAATGTCAGCCCCACCCTGGTGTGTCCAATTATCTCCAACCTCTCTGTGTATTTAAATCCATGTTTCCAAACATTTCTGTCTGATCCTTGTTTCTTGTGGTTTTTATTATTGCTTGTTTTCTGAACTCCTGGACTGATTTTGGGTTTGTTTTTTTTGTTTTTTTTTGTTTTTTTTCAACTGCATCCTTTGTGGATTTGTAAGACTGGACTGACAGTCTGGTTTTGATCCCTGCCTGCCTTTTGAACTGTAAGTTTTTCCTTACCCTTCATATATTTGAACTACAACCACCTGGTCTGTTGGTCCAAAACTCTCCTCCCAGTGGTTCCTGGCATCGGCAACATGCCACATTCTTCACGTTTTTGACCCTACCTCTTGCCCAACACTTCTGGACCTGTTTGCTAGAGATAATTTGACCACTTTGGGGTGTGTCTGTGCCTGTGTTCTCAGTCCTTGCCTGGAATAAATGATATGAGACTCTGGCTTCCCTGTCTCGGAATCACTCTGTCGTGGTCAGTTTTTGGGGGGATATGAGCTGTAAAGCGGTCTACATTCTTTGTACGTAATGGAACTAGATGGCAGACAGATGCGTGTCCTCTGCTTCGTAGGGGAACTAGATGGCACGTCGCTTGTGGCGCTCCAAGCACCAAAAATGGATGAGGTTTTTTCTTGTGAACGGGTGGCATGTAAACTTTAGTGGTGGTTTTCAAAAGCGGAATGGGAGCCGGAGCCTTCAGTTGGTTCCCATCCTGTGGAAGACATCCTGTCTATGGATGGGGATGGGTCAGGGCAGCACTTACTTACTGTATGTCGCTATCATAGCTGCTATAGGGTGAGACTTCCCCTGATGCACCAAGCTCCTCTCTCTTCTGTCCTCTATACATATTCATATCCCATAATATTAATACGTTACTGACCTTTCTTTCCTAAAGTCTTACACAGTGGGCATATAAGATTTAAATAAAGTCACTTCAAGGTACCGTTCAGTCCTGTTCTAATCCAATATTAATATGTGCAGTCTGATTTTTTTTTTTTTTTTTTTTTTTTTTTTTTTTTTTTTCTTTTTAATTTGAACCACATTCAGGCCTTTCAGAATACAGAATGTTCCTCAAAACCAAACTGAATTAGTCAAAGACTGTGCTCAAATAATCATCCATGAACCTGCAGTTTGCCAGGCTGATTAATGTCAGCTGCTAAATTTTTGTACACCAGTCAGCATGACACAGCCAGGCTGTCATTCATTTGAAAACATTTTATACGAACATTCAGGTGTAAGAGCCATCTGGGTGTGTGAGAGCGCTACACAGCAGTATCAACCTGCAAGGGTGTGTGTGTGTGTGTGTGTGTGTGTATGTGTGTGTGTGTGTGTTCCCCCACTCCTCCAGCTGGTGGGGATTATGCAATCTGTATTTAGTGCTTTAAGACTTGCATTTAATTACCGTGCATATATACAGTACATGATTGTGGTGCGCATCAGTAACTCCCTGAACTGGGTGGTAAGCTTGTGTCATGTCAGCTGAGACGGACGGTTTTTGACTTTCGGGAAATATCTCTGACCTCAAAAAGGTGCTTTTCACTGACGACACAAAATGTCCGTGCAAGTGCGTTGTATCATGGAGAAGATGCCTACAGTGAAATACCCGTGTGTTTTTAATTGAATAACTGCAAAGGTACTTTATAAAACAGATTATTGTACAGGTTGTCTTTCCTTCCTTTCTCTGTGTTGCACTGTTTGCTGTAGTTTTCCTGTTTTTACATCCATCTTCCTGTGGAGGTACCACCAGATATAATCAGACTAACAAGTCCCCCGTTGGTAGCAGCGGCGTCCACTGTCTTTATATGGATGAGGTGAGCGTCGGCATGATTAACTTAGAGAGCATGCAGCCGCATGAGCGGGGGACAAGATGTCGTCAAACTGGATCTGATGCAGGGTCTGTTCTTAAGTGTAATTGCAAGTGTGAGTGTACGCTCACCATCTGCACGTGCACGTTCATGTGACTGGATGCAACTGTGTACAAACTTGAATGCACCTTGCGAGGCTGGGGGCGTTTTAATTGAGAAGAGAGAGAGAGCAGGAAAAGTGCTCTGCCATTCACACACACCCACACACGTCACTTGCTACATAAGCACTCCCCAGTGTCTGCTGGGGGCAGACTGGCCTGGGCCAACCTCAGCCCCTGCACTCTCCAACACCAGATGTAGGTCACCCAGCGCTGCAGGGGCTGGGGGGCTGTGGTGCATTAGTGCACACAAGTGTATGTGTGTATACGCTCACATAGGGGCAGAGTGGTGATCGTGGAGGATGATTTCATCATCAAGGACACTGTTTTGGGCACACTGTCTCCACTGCTGTCACGTTGCATCGTCACAAACAGGCCACATGAAGCCCGACAACCCAACAGAATCACACTGGTCCCTCTCTCGCTCTCTATTGTTTTCCTTCTCTTACATCCTCATTCTCATGCATGAGCGGATTATCAGGCATAGATTTGATATGGGGGGGGGCACTTAAAGGTTCACGAGTTCATGACAAGCAATTAGATAAATGAATCCTGCAAAGAAGTAAAACTCAATGTATTGTTTAAATGTGCTATTTATAGCACATTTAAAACAACTAGAGTTGACCAAAGTGCTTTACAAGTAAAAAGTACAACGGCAAGACAACAATACAGAATATATCATAAACCTAATAATTGTAAATCTGTGTGTAGAAGTGCGTGCATGTCCGAAAATATTCATCTCTTTGTATTAATGATAATAACCTCTGACAAATTTGGAGGTTATTTTTTCATTTGACCTTATAAATTTGTATGTTAGCAACATCAAGTTGTGCACGGAGATTGGGATGAAATTTGGCGTGTGGCTGGAGTATGACTCAAGGATGAATCCAGATCAATATTCAAACCTGGTCATAATCCCAGATCGGGATCTGATCTCGTTCCAGATTATGAATCCGGATCAGTTTGGCGTAACTCAAAATTTAATGGACGTATTTTTATGAAATTTATTGTGTCAGTACAAACACAAACAGACCAGTGGAATTTGAGTTGCTTTTTTTTTTCTAAGTCGATTTTCTGGCTATTGGCGGAGATATAAACTCAGTTCTTTCTCATTTGTTAGTTCAATTTCTTCACCATGCCATGAAAATTCCAGTTAAAATCTTTACTTATTTCTGTCCAGCATATCTGCTGTGTGAAAACACCGCAATCTAGGGGTGAAGTTTCTCTAAACTGATTACAGTGATAATGGAAGACTTCCCCGCTGTGTGCCAGCTTCAGCACATCCCCCACACACACACACTTTCTCCCCAACCTCCTGCCTCTCTCATCATCACAGCTGATTGCTCTGCTCAAGTCCAAATGAACTGTTAACCCTTGTTCACCACGGCCATAAATAGACACCACAGAGTGGCACCGAGGCAGCGATTAAACAACGAAGAATGTTTCCACTTGTGTGTGGGTCATCGGAGTGGACCAACGTGTCCAAAGTCACCATTTGTTACTTAATGCTGCGACTTGACTGAGATACTGAAGCCACTGACGTCTTTAGGCAATGAGCTACATGTGCCATAGCCAATGCATGTTTGCAATAATGTATTAATGATGCACATAAATATTTCAGCTGCTTTTCACTGTGAACTATTGGTCTTGGGCTTCTCAGACTTTCACAGTGAAGGCTGCTTTCCCTCCACAGTTGTTTGAGCCAGTTTTAAAGCACCATGACATCTTAAGAATTTGCTGATGTTCACATTACACATACTTAAATTGGAGTTTACAGTTAATTCTTATAGCTGAAAATGGGCTAAATTCACTTGATAGGACCTGGCTTATATCAGTCAGGGGTTTAATACTGCAGGTTAATGGTCCCAAACTCAAATTGCTTGGATCAACACCTCGTCAGGTTACTCTCTGTGTCACTTAGTGTGGGAGTCTTTTGACAGATTCAATTAACATATGATTTTATGGACGAATGTTTTGACAAATTTGACACCAAAAACATAAAATTTAGATCTAGATCATGGTGCACCATGCTCAATATTAAATGTGAGGTAGACATTTTTGAATTCTTTCCACAAATTTAAATAATCAATGCAATAATATATGTAAAACGTTGGGGCTTAAAAAATTGTCAGAGCAGATCTGGACCCCAGGTGGGACCCCTCGTGTAACGTAGCACATTTGTCTACTTTCAAGCCTTTGTCACAAGATACTGTAGGTCTTACTGTGAGCAGCTAGTGTTCACAGTAAGAGGTAGTAAATCATCATTTACCACTTGACTACCAAAATAAGTGAAACTGATCCAGTTTTTTTTTTTTTTTAAACTGGTGCATGCCTACAAAATACCTACAGTTCTTGACATACTGCACATTTAATGACTACACCAAGAGCATTTTCTTTTTGGTCACAGAACAGAAACCCCTACTGGAGAAAATAGATGTTTATTGGCAACAGCTCACTTCATACATGTATAATGTGGCAGAGAATGAGGCAGCATCACTAGAAGACTCATAAAATTCAAATTCATTGTTACAATACTGTATTGGATCAATAACAACATAACAATGTACAACTGAAGCTGCGTGACTATCAACAAAACAACTCCTGAGTGATATTTTACAGTTAAAATGAAAGTTAAATATTGTTTAAACTGCCCACATAACAGGCAGAATATACTTTCAGCGTCATCGTTCACAAAAATGTAATACATGATTATGGGGCTGAAGAATGAGGAAAAAACAGCAGTGCTCAGGTGTGGAAAAGGTAAGAAGCATACATCAGCAAACATATTCTGCTGTCACATTATTTCTGAATATGTGCTTTATGTTTTATTTCTTGACAACCAAATTATTTCTTTTTCTCTCCATTATATATATATATGAAAAAAAAATAATAAAATGATATATGGTTCAGCCCATGAATAGGTAACAAAAACAGTTGCACACTACCAAACATGATATTGCAAAGCAATTTACAAGATTGTGAATACAATGAATACTTATGACACCTGAGAGATTAGAGATCAGTAGTTGTCATAATGGTGTCTCTGATGGGGGGCGTTGTATCCCTGGTTGGAGTTTGGAGGGCCTGACTGATGGCCACTTCCGTGCCCTGAGTGCCTGTCTCTGTCCCGCTCTCTGTCGTGCCAGCGTTGTTGGCCATGATGGTTGCCTCTCCAACTCCGGTCTCCATCCCAGCTTCGGCCTCCACCCCACCCACGACGGTCCTGGTATCTGGATAAAAACCCATATAAAAACACTACTTACTAAAGCACTCATTGCATGAAGCGTGTAAAGAGACGGCTAGAAGCTCAGTTATACATAAATACTCATAGGTACTATTCATTTGTCTGCAAAATGAGGAAAAACTGATTTAAGATTGTTCAATATTCTGATTATATGATTTGTGATAAACAAATATGAAAGAGTACAAGTTGTTTTGTCCTCAGCCATTTGGCTCGCTAACCTTGCAGCTGCCCCCTAAATCGACACCAACTATAGTGAGTGTAGCAGATGGCTAACTGGGGCTTCCATATCGTTGGTCAATTGTGTGAATGCACGGCATGTCTAAAGAAGTATTCTTATTCACTGTGAGAATGTAGCATGTACTTAGTGTGCATGTTCATATTGTGATTGTTAAAAATACATAAATTTGATCGGGACTAACTACTACTGTCTGTAATTTTGCACTTTGTATCAGATTTTTTTGTCGCTTATATTCTGTTTAACATACAGCCATTTAATAGTTCTTATTCTTATTTTTCTTATAAAATTTCCTATTACTTATTCTGAAATTGTTCAGGTGTTAAATCAGAAAATTCTCTCTGGGGATGAATAAAGGATTACATCATTTCTTAAATGAATTTGTTATCAGAACACAGTGAAAACACGAGCAGTTAGAGAATATAACCTTTACATATTGTTTATAAGAAAATCCCATTTAGTGCCACTTAAATGGAACACTGTCTTACAAACAAAATTACCCACGCAGCCTACCTACCCTGTCCATTAAAAAACACCCCTATTAAACTGAAAAGTTCAACAATCCATGACCGTTTGCCTGTGTACACCACAACAATGGACGGCTTTGCTTAGCCTTTACACCTTCAGTTGCTGCTTGTTTGTAGGTCTTTCCGCTTTCAGTAACTGGAAAGCGTTTCTGTTTTGGGTCATTATCCATCTGCACTTCACAGAGTAGATAATGGATGTGCACAGAAAGTGTGGCCCTACACATCCCAGAGCTCATTCTGATAATCCCATCAACAGCTCATCAATAAACACCAGAGACCCCGTTTCACTGGCAGCCATACGGCATGTATGGTTGCCTAACACTGCCGCCACCATGTTTGACAGATAGTTTTGTACCCTTCAGTTCATGACCTTTTTCTTCTCAAGACTTTTTTCTTCCCATCATTTTGATACAAGTTTCTTGGTTTCCATCTGTCCAATCAGGTTTATCCCATGGGTAGACTTCCTATTCAAAGTTTTTAGAAAATTCTAATCTGGCCTTCCTGTTCTTGAGTTCTACCAGTGGTTTGCACCCAATTGTGAATCGCCTTTATTCACGTTCATGAGGGGCATCTAATTGTAGACTTTAAAATGGTATGTCTACCTCCTCAAGTATTCTTGATTTACTTGATATTTTGAAGAGGTTTTTCTTCATCAGGGAAATAATTCTTCTGCGGTCATCCAGACCTTTTAGTATTGCTGAGCTTGTGACTGCAGTTCTCCTTCACCCTTGTTGTTTTTGCTCTGATAGATTTATTTTGTTTTTAAAGACGAATGATTGCCTCCTTCACTTGCATCGACATTTCGTTGAACCGCACATTATGAGTTCCACTTAACAGTTATCAAATACAGGCTTAAAACTTGGAACTAACACCAGACTTACTTCTGAGCCTCTGAAAAAGGGCCAATCTATCTAAAAATGGCTGCAATTTCTAAATGGTTAATACGATATTATTGTGATACCCCTGAAGTTAAAAGGTGAAAGTCTATACTTAAAAGACATCTTGATTGCTTTATTTTTAATTCACTGTTGTGGCGTAAGAAGGCTAAATAAAAACTGTGGCAGTGTCCCAACACGGACCTAACCCGTATGAAACTGCGGTCCAGGCGAACGTTACCTGTTGTCTCTGCCTCTCTGGTTTCCTCCCCCGCGACTTCTCCAGTCCTCGACGATGGGTGGGGCGTCGGGTGGCCGACTCTGATACTGCTGGTATTCACGATCCTCTGACGTGAATCTGTGGGCGAACAGCTCCTCGTATTTCTGCTGGTTTTCCGCAGTCTCAGCCATACTGCAAACACAAACGGAAAGCTAGAGAAACTCCGTATATGACAGCGAAGTGCTTATACAGCTGAAAACGTGTTATGATATAGTAGATTTAAATGGCGGATTCGTCTATTTATGGGGACTTTGATATGACACGAGCCAAATTTCCCATGGAACGGAAACGCAAAAACTAGACTACACTGGATGGGATTAGCTACCTTGCGTTCGTCAAAGTTACACACAAAATATAACAGTTATTAAAGCTGGCTTTTAGCACAAACCTTAATGAACCGAACGATGTTAGCTTTCGCTTCACACTAATACGAAGAAATTCGAATTCTGGATAGAGCTTCGTGGTTGCGTCGTATTCCCACTTCTGGTACGTCGCTGAAATACTTCCCCCCCGGAACAAATGGACATATTTCGATGGTTCCTGAAGCGACCGCACCTGAGAGTGATTACGGAGTGACTGTTACCTGAACCTAAAGTCAAACCATGTAAAGTCTGTCATTCGATACCAATTATCCGTGTTAAACCCACCGTATATAATCACAGTTTGAGCCGGAGATGCCAAGTTAGCTACTACCCGGCGCAGCTAATCTCATAAATGTACATATTTCACCGTAATTTTACCGAATTTATGAGAAGGTGCCAACTGCCGAAAGCCACCGCAGTCACTTAAAACATGTAAGTACACCGTGATTTAGAAAAAGCATGTCGTCGTCTCATATTTGCGACGTGTTTTGTTTATTTATTTGCGGTTTTAATTGCTTGTGTGGCCCTCACGCCACAGCTGTGGGCTGACCCTCCCTCAGTAACCGCAGATTGGAGGTGTGGGTGGCCCGCGGGTGAGTGTGAACAGGTTGGAGAGCCGCTCAGTGTCGCTGCCGCTGTCCGCCAGGAAACACAAGCCTGTCAGGGAGGACGAAAGTCGGCGCGGCGAGCGAGCAGGGACCCGCGAGCGTTAACTCGAATCATCCGCGCCGCCACGGCGTTTGAAGACAAAAACGGACGAGGAGTCTTTTATCACACTTCCTATCCGAGTGATTAAAAAAAAAACCCAGCAAAGACACACGGGGAGAGAAATAAACTTCCTGAACGCAGAGGGCTCCGAAACCGAGCCTGACAACCCGGTGACTCGAGTTTGCGAAGAAGTGCTCTCGTATTTCAGTTGTCGCGCAACGGCGACTGGACTTGGACGGAGCTGGCACTCGGGGGATAAACTCTCCACACCGCTAATCAGCTGACTGCGCTAGAAAACACTAGTTTTTTACCCTCAGCTCGCAGACAGCAGAGCGCATAGATTTAAAAAGACGGAGTTTTTCCTCAAGTCCGCAGAAATGGGGTGAGTAACACGGAGATCTCTGCCCTTCAGAGCGCCTCTAATGACACCTGCACAGAAATGTTGCGCGAGTGCGCGATGAAGAAGAGGGGAACACACGCACCATCTACAACTGTCTGTCCCTCAACACATTTCGGGTTTTTTTTTTTTTTTCACCGTCCTCAGCGCTTGTTTTACTGTGCGCGTCGGCAGCCGCGGAGGATCCCCGATTTCCTCCGAGATTAGGTGGCATTGAGGGAAATTTTGAGACTTTTGCTGCTCTCAGCAGATTCCGTGCGTAAACCTGCTTGATGCGATGTTCACATTTGTTCATTTACGTGTGGTGTTTGAACGGGATTTCAGGTGGATCGTGTGGTTTTTGACATGGAGGTGTCCGAATCGACGCTGCCCACTAACCGAGAGGGGTGATACTTGTGGGAGCGTGTATTTGTGTGGTGTCCACGGTGCTGGGGCCACCGGTGTAGCTCTACTCCCACAGTTGTTTACAGAGAAATTACAGTATATTATTTTGCCTCCACAGTGGTGTGTGTGTGTGAATGTTGACTCTGTGGCTCATTGCCATAGTTATGCAATCAGCAGCTCTTTTCATGTCTGCATATATCATGGAGTTTCATTTGTGGAGTGCCTCCTCTTGTTTGCCTGGATTTCCTTATAGCAATAATAAGAATGTAATTGATTTAATTTGCAATTACATCAACAATTTCAACATGAAGAGACTGATTTATCCAAATTCATCAAGCCACGTGTAATTATATAAACATGAGAAGCATTAATGTTGTTTAATCAGGTAAAAATATCATCCCACGCCACAGTGCTCTTTTCTTTTTCCTGAGCAGGCCGTTTTTTGTTTTTTTTTAATGTGTAAGAAACCAGTTCAACAGTCCTGACTCCTTCTGAGCATGGATTACTCATCAAGCAGGTTTGAAACTAAAGGGAGACAATAGTGTTATGTCATGAAACTTGCCCACTGGACCAGCCAAGAGACAGATGATCACACCTACTGTACCAACAGGAGACATGGCAACAAGATTCCTTTTTCCACTTCCTGGTTTCAGTCAGTGCCAATCAGCAGTATCGCCTGACAGCTGAATACTTTTTAGAAGGCGCAAACAAATGTCTCCCAGGAAATTTCATCTGCCCTGCTATAGTCTTGTAGCATTTTTTTTTTTTTTTTTTTTAAGAGTTGCAACTAGTCTTCATTTTCATCATCTATGAATATTCTAATACTTTTCTCAATATATCACTGAATAACTTCTGATAAAATTGTTTAATTATTTTGTATGTAAAGTCTTGAATCTCTTAAAACTGAAATTCCTTGAAACCAAATAATAGCATATTTTAAAAACTACCGGTGTTGGTGTAGTTTGATTCTGATTCTGGCCGATGGCTGCGCAGCCTCGGCTATTCAACTTTCTCAATTGGAATTACTGACTTTGGCAGAAAATAATGCTTGAAAAAATAAAATTCCCTTGCACCTAGACTTTTTGGAGATGTACAGTCTGATTAATCAGCTTTAATCCTTTTTTCTGTTCCAAGGTATTGTTATTGATCTTAATATAACTATTCAGTAAACAAGACAAAGGAAAGCAGGAAATAATGTTTTCAAACAAAATCCAGTTTAAAATAGTTGCAGATTATATCTCTGTCAATAGATTCAATCAGTTGTTTCATCTCTAAATATAAACCAGGTCTGTATTTTATTAAACCGTTTATCTGAAACAAGTGAGGATCGAGGCTGTGCTAAAGTATTAAATATGCAACTTAATAATGATTTTAGAATTTTAGATCTTTTTTTTTTTTTGGTAGTTTGTCCTTTGCCCTGGATTCTCTTTACTCTTAAATGGAGTTATAGATTAACTATTACTCACCCAACACACACATGTATACACACAATAGCTGTTTGTATCTTGCCATAGATCTTTTATGTGATTTTTCATACCCTTTTGACTTTATTGATAATTCCATTATCACATGGTGTATACATTAATCTGTACATTAATCTGTTTCAACTTGTAAGATTTCTTGTGTGACCAGTATTAATTAAATATATATAATGCAAGCTGGCTGAATTTTAAAGAGGAAATTGTAGTAACTGTGTGAAAGAAAGTGATGATCATTGTAGTTTTGAGTACAGTTTCAAAGCTGAAGTGCTGCGTCTCAGGAATCGTTCCAAAATAAAGCTCAGATTCCCCGAGAGCCTCTTATTACCAAATAAGCTGTCACACAGACAGAAACGCAATCAGCATATTGCTATTTAAAATAAGCCATGCTTGGAGCAGCCCTAAAACAGGGCTAGATGGTAATCTCCTGGCTGGCTAGAGAGTGACAGCTAAGGGCTTAACGCTCATTGATTAGGCTCTGTAATATGTGACTTGGCAGTGGCTCTCTTGCCTGCCCCAGCAGGAGAGTGGACTCTTAAGTCCAATCACAGTGTGTGTCCTGCGTGTGGCTGGAGGTCGGAGATGACGATTGTAGACGTGTAATAGTGGAGCAGACGCAGGTCTCACTGTTTAAGAATCGTGGACAAATGAAAGGGGACAGACTCATTGTGGATTGGACGTCTCCTCACCAGATGGTTGAGGCCTAGGAGGCCATCTGCTGCCGTGCTGTGAGACTTCCTCGCTTCGCTTTTCTCTGAGCTTTCAGAATAAGTACGACTCCGGCCGCATCCTATTGCCTAAGTATGATGGAAGAGGTCTGTGGTTGTTAGTTTGAATCTGGACCATGGTCTTGGTTGCATGGGATTCTATACGTTTGTTGCCAGGCTAATGAGCTGTAATGGCACGAGATATAGTTCAGTAATGTTAAAACCTAGAAATAATGGTCACTTTTGATAATGGTTGTCAAAACAGTGGCAAAATGAATAGCCATTGGTAAGATTAAAAAGGTCATACAAATGTAGACAGTATAGGAAATATAGTAAATCTAGCAGTAATATTTTTGTGATTATGCTTACAGGGATTATTGATTGATTTAGTCCTGTTCTAGGGTTCTGAAACTTTCTTTTGAATTAAACAAACTATTCTGTTGAGCCGCTCGCAGCTTGTTTTAAATGGACACAAGTGAAGGCTGAAGTATTTCAATAATCAACAGCAAAGGCAAATGTTCTTCACCAGTAAAAAGTTGTTGTTATAATGTGTTTTTTTTTTAATTTTTTTTTATTTCATCAGTCACTTGTGTAAGTGTTTGAAATTAAAATTTTTGATGATACACATCAAGATTTTCAGGTGTGTTTTTTATTTTTTTTTAAATGAAATAGTTGACTAGTGAAGCTATAATTGCCAAGAAAATCATAAGCATGCTGGTTATGAAATATGAATATTTACTGTAGTTTTGTATTAAACTCATTGACTTTTGCCACAAAGTATTTCAGTTGAGTAGTCGTTGGTGTTTTAGCTGGGATCTTTGAGTCCAGACTATTTCAGACATTACCTGCGGGTTAACCCACCCTTCTTTAACCTCCTGACATCATTAGTAGAGCAGGGTGTTTACTGCGATAAATGCCCAGGTGGTGTTGTAGTGATGATCCCTCAAAGCTTTCCTCTGCTGCCTACTTCACTCATTCACCCAGACAAAAGGACATTCTCACTAATAGGCAGCTCTGCTCTCTAGCAGACTCTGCAGGTAAAGATGACCGCAGGTTTCAACTGTTCTTCTAATAAGCAACCTGCCTTAGACTGGCTAATGAGAATTCATATTATTAAATTCAGTTTTTCTATATTCACAAAATGAGCTCTGCATTTTGTTTTCTTATTTTCACATTGCCAGAGTCATCACTTCTCTGCACTCTGCGACCTACATAAGAGTTTCTGTCTCACAGAATGGGAGAAAATGTTCTCTTGTTACTTGGTCCCACAGAAAAATCCCTATGTATTGTTTAGCACCAACAGAGAAAGTAAGGAGGAATAGTGTCAGTGCTCCTTTCCCTGCTGCACTGAAGGTATTGAAACGTTGACTAATGCCTTTTCAAAGTTTCTGTAAAGAGACAGATGTGGACATTCCATGTATTTGTCACACCATTCAGATTCAAGGACAGTGCCTGTCTCATAGAGAAAACTTGACTTTCCCAAAGAGAGCTTGAAAAGTGGTGGCATAATGTTCGCTGTTCATTATGTGAAAACACTTCTAAGGCGCGCAAAGTGGTGTATCTTAACAGGGCTGCTGTCTGCATGTGCTTTTCACTGACAAAGTGGTGCATTTCATTAAAAATTTCTGTAAAGGTTTGGTTTGGCTCTGGAGGATTCAAAGGGGAACAACATATTTCTAAACGGGCCGGTGGGTTCATGAAGTGTCATTGGCAGGGACCTGCTGTCTCGCTGTTGTTCTGTTACAGACTCATTTATATCATTGTGCCTGTGGGTCTTTGCCCAATTGAACCTGGATGTCCAGTTTACGGGTGTTCAGCCCATCTCACATTTTAAACATGGTGTAAACCCAAGGCTTTGTGTGTTGATGCTATCTGCTGACCCATTTAGAGTGAACTTGGCAACTCCAATAACACTGTCGCATGTGATAGTGCTAAAAAATATTACATAATAGGAACAAATGCAATTGAATTTAATACATACATAAGTATAAATATTTTTCATGTTTATATTTCACGTTTGAACATTACAGCATTGTCATAACCAACCATGAATTATGGATGCAACTTCCGGCACTTCCCATCACAGAATGGGAACTGGCATTTTGGTAAAGGTATGCTAATCTTCTTTAAAAGAAACACATGGGACCACCACCTGTTACACCTCAAATGAGATAATGTTACCACGGCTGCTTGCTCGTGTTGCAGAGCAGGGTGATCTTGGATGGGAATTATCCTGCATTAGCTTTTTCAACAACATGAAATGCGTGCACATATGTCAGATTTTGGTCTCATCATATTAAGGTTTTATAGCCACATATTTTTTTGGGATTCAATGTCTAAGTATAGACAATGGTCACAGAATCTCATTTTGTTTTGTGTGCATGTTTAAAACATCGTTTTTGAGGCCACACATTTAGCCTGGTCTGGTTGTCGGTACAGAAAAAATAGCACACAACAAGTACCAAGGAAGGACAGTTCAGAAAATAACTGTTGCGTCACTTATGTATCTGTTAAGTACATTGCTGACTGTTCCAAAAGGTCAATGTTGTCCAACAGGTTCCATGGTTCGCTACTGGGACTAAGTAGAAGATGTATTCATGTGTGTGTATAACTGGAAGATACACCCATAAATACAGTATTAATATTGTAACGACATTGAGAATATGATTCATAGGCGTACAATTGTATTTCATTCAACCTTTGTTTAAATCTCAAGAATCTTTGAGGACATGCCCTCATTTTCACTGTTGTCAGGAGCACAAAACAAACGGTAACAACAGTGTTAAAAATAGTTACATTTTAAAAGCAAAGTGGTAATCGTAGCATTCATAGTAACAATTATGTTAAGTTTGAAACTACATTGTCAAAGGTAAATGCCGCACGGTTAATTAAAGCATTTTTTTTTTTCCTCCAAATTCAGTTTTTGTCTGGGGAACATCAAGCATTAAACAATCACTTGAACATTTTGAGCAATGAGTGTGACCAGTTTAATAAAGTACTAATGTATGGTGTCATGTTGCCTTTCAGAAATATAGAGATTAAAAGTTACCAATGCCTCAATGTTTTAAGATTAAAGGTGCCCATCCCACCTTTTCATTTAAAATGCAGTGTTGAGTGGAGTCACCAGTAATGAATTTAGGTGTGGAGTGACAAACTGAGTCCAGTAGTATGAGAGTGGAGCAGGAAGCATTTCTGTAGATAATGTCAGCATAATGCAGGGTTGATTAACTGATTGACTAAAAATGGGGTGAAATGTCATGATTGACAGCTGAACTCTGCTCACGATTAAGTGGGCAGGTGTATGGGTAGGAGCTTGATACCATGGCTTAATTTTTGCATAGTATGAGGAAATGGGGACGCATCATCCATCTTTATGTCAATGCTTTGATCTCACAGACTAACTGTAGCTTAAAAGGCTATTGGTAGCTATAGTAAAAAGTTGTAAAAAAGCGGGTGTGTCTCACCTTATGTTTCGGGTGCATAGCACCAGTATTTACTTTTGGAAGATGACAAACTAAGAGACACTCTGTAATGCCATAGTTTAATATATTTTGTGTAGCAGACTTTCCATAGGATAATGCATATAGCTACACTGTGTGTTTTGTGATTCCTGGAGCTGTTAAAATAACTTTCGGTTTACACTCTGTTGGAATTTTGATGGATAACTTTTTGACCTATAATTTCCAAATGTCTGATAGTTGCTAAAATGTTCTTTTTTTGTTCAGAGGTAGAGGAAAGTGATGAGTTTTGTGTCTAAGCAATGAGCCTGGAGTGGATTCTAACATTCAGGAATCTGGATTGACTGTTTTCTCACTTGCTGTGGAAAATCTAATGTAAATTCTACAGGTGAAGCAAAACATAAATGCAACATGACTGCAACTAAAATCTTAAGATACAAGCTCTCTGTTATTAACACCAGTCAGGAGACGGTGTCATCTTGCATCATTAAAATGCCATCTTTAAGCAGCAGGATTATCATTCTTTGCAAACTTTCTTTAACTCTGAAGAATCCTGTGTTTAGGTAAAGTCTTGGTAGTGATAAAGCTAACAGGACTTATGAGAAGAGGAGGCTATTCCATATTTCTTGCATGAGGCTGGTGCAATTCTTTAGCACGCTAACCTAAAAAGCAACACTTTTCCTCCTTTTTAAATTGAAATTAGGGGTGTATGAGTTCATATACAATGCCGAGCTTTTGGAAAAGTTTGGTTTAGTCTATGCTACACTTTTAGAGTGGATGGGTCTGTGATGGCTGTGTAGGTGTACATAGGCAGCGACAGTGCAGACTTGTTTTTAAGGCCCCAGACACACACACACACACACACACCACAACCCCCAACAGAAAATCACACACCCACACCTGTAAATTATTTAAAGCACCAGATGGGGACACAAAACCCAACAGTCAGCGGGTGAAAGATTGCAATGGTCACAAAGTCCCAAATGTCATCTTTTTTTTTTTTTTTTTTTTTTATCCATTAAAATCAATCAAGCTAATGCTTTTTATCTCGCGAAAGCAGATCACCGGATTCCACCAGCAGTTGTGTGAGTACATCCATGTGTTCGGCAGTGGCCTTTCACTGTTCTTCTCCTGCCAGTGTATGCTTGCTCCAGACACTGCCACTGTAAAGGTCACTATGTGTGTGCACGTGGATGTAAAGCTACAACAGTGATCTGTATAATGGGTTTTGTTATTCCCAAAACAGATGAAAACTGAGATTAGTGGGAAAAGGGGACATTGAATTTATTAGGCTTTCATTTCTGTGAGAGCCATAATCCCAATGGAAAACAATGGCTTTATTAGCTCATGAATTGTTGCTGTCTGGCTACTGGCACATCCGACATTATGTGCACCGGCACATCATAGTAGTGCCATAAAGGCGCTGTGATATACTGGAATAAGTGCCCTCTTGACATGTTGTTTAACAAGTAGCTGTAATGCATTACAAGAGCAATGACACCATTTGTAGCCTGTTAATGAAACCTCTCTTCTTGCCATGCAGAAGAAGAATGTGCTCATTTTTCTGCTATAACAGCCATTTGTTTTGAATAGTTTTAGTGACTTTAGATTATAATGGGTACACGCTCAAAATCTGCTAGTTTCCTACCTCATACAGTATAATTTAAAAAGGCAACAGAGGACAACCACTGTAGAGGGCTGGCTGGGTTCCTGACAATACAGAGTGTGATATTGGTGTGAAGGAGACAGCAGCCACAGTGACTTTGAAAGTGTGACAGACTGACCTACCAAGTGTAGCAGGAACAAGCAGCTGCTCTAAGATTATTCTGTGTCTCTACTGGAAACAGAGAGTCTACTAGATTTTGACAGAATAAGCTTTAAATTATTTATTTTTTTGCTAAAGTTTTTGTTGTACCAAACAAAAATCTTAAAGTTTAGCTAGCAACTCAAAGGCTGAGTGGCTCTGCCATGATGATAGTCAGTGGGGGCATATCATTGTAGACCTATCTAAATCATTGGCTCATAATCAAATAATATACTCTGGTGGTACTTTTATAGTTGTCAAAATCACTAGTCCGAATGAAAAGGAAAATGCATAGAAAAGGTTTAGCAAAAAATAGCATAACTATTATAATTGAAAAAGAGCATGGCTTCATCATGGCCTCCCATTCGACAGTTGGGGTTGCATGATGTAGATTTGTGCTAAATGGTTGACTTTAGTAACTGTGTCAGCAATGGGCTAGTCAAGAAGGGAAAGCAAATAATAATGAACAGAGGACATCAGACTCTCTATTGAGAGACTATTTTTAACAAGCTGTGTCATCCTAATGAACATTTAAAGTGATATTGATGCCATTTTCTGAAGTATGTTAGGAAAGGGACGACCACAGAGAATGGGCCTACAAAACTAATCATTTTTAAGAAGTAAGATTTTGTACACAATCAAAGCATTCAAAAAAGTAAAAGGAACCAAAGTGCTTATGAGAAGACATATCTTTTCATTAAGTTTAGCCAAGAAGGGGAATGTGGTTGTAAACAAAGGATATGTAATTAATCAATTCATGAATTAGTAAGATGAAAGAAGGAAACGTTTTGTTTAAGGGTGCACACAATGTGTAGTAAACAGATTTTTGTTAGCTTGTAGGAAAACTCAACACAGCAACTTATCTTATGAGTAAGTTGGCGATCAAGAACACGTGTAATTGGCTTCCGGTACAAATTTCACTGTGACATTCCTTAAGACCTGCAGAGATAAAGAGCATGAATGTCCATGAACATATTTTAAAGAAAAAGAAGAGAATAGGACAACTGAACATGCAAAAGACACAAGGTCAAACCAATAAAAATAGGTCTGTTGACAAGATGGGAAGACCAGGACAAAAACTAAGGACTATCAAATTTTCTATGTAGGCTATAAAGAGAATTGTTGTGACAAACAGGTTGCAAAAGGCAAACCTCGCCCTGTCTTTTGTGTCACATTTTTATTACCAAGCAAGATAAATACTTCCTCATCAGTCTCCCTCACATACACTATTATCGACTTCTCGAGCTGTCCTCTGATCCAGCTACTCGACTTAGTCATTTCTCACTCTTGAAACTTTATAAACAGAGAATCAAATCCTGCTGCACTCACTCTTTGAAGTGAGAACTTCCAGCTGTAAATTTAATCCTGCTGGTCCAGTCCCTGCCAGCATGAACTGCCATTAAAGGGATGTGCAACTGTTTTTTCACTTTTAGCAGCTTAAGTGTCGAGAGTCTGCATTGTTTGTATGAAACTTATAATATGAACTTGAGCTGCACATGTCCGGAAACATCACAGAAATATTTTTAGATGTGACAACTCGATGTTGAATCGAGTAAAGTGTAGAAATTGGCAAATTCTTGTCTTAAGTAAACGGTCAGAGGAGGAGAAGATTTTCTGAACATATTTCACAGCAGCTTCAAACTCTTACAACCAACTCAGGTTGGAATGTCTGTACAACTCAGAGAGAGAAGATAAATGTCTGCAGAAAGACAGAGATGGATGTTTCTGTATTTCATGAAATGGAAAAGAATGTCCTTTTATTCTTTTGTTTGGAGTCATTCAATTTTGATTGGCAGTGTGGTTCTTCTAGTTTAAATCCCCATGGTGATGCTCTTATGAATCACACTTATTGCTAGGAGGAAGATTACTTCACTCTCCCGAAGATAGATGACATGATTTTGAACTTTTCCCCATCATTGTTATTGTTGGGTGACATTTAAAAGAATTCTCCTCAATATTTGTCCCGAAAAACCACATTATGCACCTTCACTAACTTTATAATGCAAGCTAAATAAGTTTAAGGTAGTTAGATAGATTTCAGTTCAGTAAAAAGGTTCAGAATGGATGTGATTAAATGACCAGACTTGGCAACACCACTGGGAAAGACAAAAGCTTGACTTGAGTCGTATGAAATCTGGCTAAAATTTGCCTCAGAGATGACTGAGTTGTCAGATTTAATTTACAAGATGGGTTGAAGTCATGTAACAGAAGATTTTCCAGTGTAGTTGTAGGTTGTTTGCCACTGGTTTTATTATGGGTTTAATTTCCATGCTGTAATTGAAAACATTGTTTTACCGTTGGTATTTAAAGCATTAAATACATTTAATTCTCACAGTACACACTACAGTACTCACTAACTGCTGGCTGTTATTTCAGTTTCGATGCTCCTCTTACTCAGACAATCCTGAATGCTAAAACAAAATAGTATCGCACAAAAAAACGAAAACACTGTTAAATGTTTAAGAGTTGTTGTACAATCAGTAATCAGGGATTTTTATTTTCATTTTTTTTTTTTTTTTTCTTAAACTGAGCAAACAGACTGCTGAAGAGAAGTGAAGGAATACATTTTTTTGTAAGAGAACTGGGTTATATGACTGAAATTAAGATGTTACTAAGGAGCAATGTCTTGTATAAATACAGATCCAATACGTATGATGACTATTCCAAATTGGACCTGTAACAGAAAAGTGCAGTAAAAACCGATTGTTACGTTTTGTTTTTCTTAAATGTTCAGCAACAATTCACAAGTTCACTGAATGAATTTTCAGAATAACGTGTTGGCATAAAGGTCTCGCGTTAGAGCCTCACCAATTTTTGGGGCCGATACCAATATTTGGAAGTGAATTAGTTCTGACAACATTTTGGCAACTCTATGCAATTTGTTGTTTTTCTGTGATACCTTAAATGAGGTTATCAAGTATATAGCAAAAATGTGCCTCAGAGGCAGAATATTTAATAGGTGAACAATGAACTTTTTTTTCTTAAACGACAGCAGTGCACTGAAACAGTAACGTTCAGTAACTTTAATTATTATAAATCACCCCAAGCATCATCTTTGTATTGTATTCTTTAAAAGCATTTTTTAATATCAGCTGATATTAATAAAACATCTGCCAATGCGGTTATATCCGTGATGGGCAAATATTAGCAAATAATACCGGCTGATATTCGTAATTGTATAATTGTAACAAATGATTGTTTTCTTTAATTAATCAATCTGTTTGTCATTTTATTTAAAGTCTTTAAGTATTCAGTTTAATCTTGTATGGGACTATAGAAAAAGTAGAAAATGCTGAAATCATTTTTTTTTTTT
>KV751315.1:13957867-13974772 GCA_001698575.1 Mola mola | reverse complement strand
ATCTCCTATCTTCCCGACTCTCCACATTCTGTGTGCTCTGCAGACACATAATCAGCCCAGGAAGATTTTCAAAATTCCAGCCATCCGAGTTTCTAACTGACCCTCAGTCCACTGGCCAGAGCGTCACTCTGCACCTCCTGCGTCACTTGATCTGCAGCCCAACTCCCTGCCGGCACAGCTGCCAGCGTCACTCTGCTTTCCCCTCCCACTCTGACTCACTTGCTTACCGAGACCTTCTCTCAAACATGACACCTCGTATTCACAGTGCCCACAAAAATAGTAGGAATTTCACGTCATGTGGCTATACCCTTTTCAATCTGTGTTTCCTACTCAGGTTTGAATTTTATAACTCAGTTGTCAGTTCGAAGAAGTAAAACTTGCAGTAGTAGTTCTGGATGTGATATGTTAAGACGACTTTAATGGCGTGTCCAGCAAACAAAGGAAGAAAGCATTCTGATTGGCTGACAAAATGATTGAATTTCAGCATTATTTGCATTGGGATAAAACAGATTTGGTTTCACAGGTTTGTTTTGTGCGGCATATTATGTTCTAGTAGTTTTTAAATGGTTGGTTATGTCTCCTCCTTTTTCAGTTCGCTTTATCCTGCAGCAACAGCTCAGTTTCTTCACAATGATCATTAAAGTTTCATCTTAACATTCACAGTTTTTCACATTCACTTAACATCTTTAATCTTAACACATCTCTGGAAGCCAATACGTTGAGCCGCATCAATAATTCACCAAACTGCTCGAGTCGAAAGGTGGGAGCGTGATGCGGGCTTTGCCCTGGTTCCTCTGCTGAGGAAATTGGGTAACATTTGTTTTTATTTGTTGTAAACTGTGTAAGGGAATGTTTTTCAGCTCACTGGCTTTTGCAGGGATCTCTCTCTTTGAAAGAATCGTTTTAAATGCATCCTAATAAAACGTGATTGTGTGTTAATGTGCTCCCTGCGTTAGGTGTCTGTATGGCAAGCAGTGACACCATGTAAAGTGTTTTAACACCTCATGCACTGAATAGATTGAAAGGAAGTTACTTGGGGTGTAACAGGACACGAGTCTGTCATCAATTTGAATTCTAGAGTCCTGTGTAATCAGCCATGTTGCTATGAAACAAGGGCTGCTCTGTGATTAAACTGTCTTCTTTTGTGTCTTAATTGATGGGGTAATTTGCATGTGCCATTTTAAGTTCTCTTATGTCTTGCTAGTTTGGCTACATGTATTTTTTTAAATCAAAGCTGCTTGTGTTTATATACACGTGGAGTTGTAAATGTGGAGACTTAACTAGAGCTATACTTTAAAAACACACACAAATGATTATGGTCTGGTCAGACTGTTGCATCTGTTTCTACTGCGGCCTCGTGCACTGAGTACAATTTTAGAGTGCAGCAGATGTTCTCTTTTAGCACATTTACTGCATAGCTACAACAGGTGACTCTCAATTGTAGCAAATAGGAAGATTGTAATTTGATCACTTAGAGGTTAGTGGGTCAGTATTCACCACCGTGTAGTGTAGTGTAGTCTGTTTGTGGCAGTATTTTATGTGTCCTATTTTTGTCAACAAATATTTATGCAACTTTAGAACAAAAGGACCGGTAACAAAAAATGCTTCTGTTTTTCATCCACATATAGTGCCATCTACATCTCACGTGCACCGTCACCTTATATAAAATGAACAATACGTGCTCAGTGTAATGTTATATGGATACTACCTCTTATGAACACTGTCACTTTAAATAGCTTGGTTTGCACAAGATCCCTCAGTGCAATCTGTGCACTGGCACTTTATTTTGTCAGTCAAACTGCTACCCTGTCAACCAAACTGCGACCTCAACTGGTGTTTGTGTTGGAATTTTGTGTAACTGTCTGCACTGTTATGACTTGTACCGTACCCCTTGTTGCACTTCTTTGTTTTGTTGTATTTTGATGTAGTTTGGTCGGTATGGAACGAAATTTCAAGTACCTGTGCACTTTTTTATGGGGGACATTACAATAAAGCTTGAGTTGAGTTGATCCTACCAGTGGTGACTAGTGGTGATGTTTCCTAATGAATTTAGTGATGTGTAATGTTGTAGTATATTTGCACTACAAGTGACCACCTCTCCAAAGTGAAGAAATCTGCAAGTTTATACATTTTTGCATAGCACTTTTCAAAAACAAAGGTGTTTGTTTTACAACAAACGAGGTCTGTCATGAGTTAAAACAACATAGATTACAAAATTAATAGTAAAATAAGCCATTGATATAATTTAAAAATGAAAAATTGAAGCATAATTAAAATAAAATGCATGACATTGGGTTTAAGTACCACACTCAAGTCCAGTCTCATAGTAACATAATATACAGTGGAGTATTTTACCTGAAGCCAAAGTATTTTGAAAATATGGCGGCTTCTCTGGATTTAAGACTACACAGCAAAAGCATCTTAATTTTTAAGTTTCTGGTGGCACAACAGAGTGATGATGGAATTTACATTTTTACCAGTTATTTGAGCAGTTACCATTAAAATAAATAAATAAATAAAAAATAGCAAAGCCTGTGTGTTATGGTGTTACCAACCAATTGAGAGAAAACTTTGTCCCATGTGAATAGCTGCTTGTAATCCAACAACCCGTATCATTAATTCATCAAGAAAAAAAATGTGTTCCATTTGTAAAGAGTCTACAGAAGACAGTTATTCTGAGCACTCATTTACGACTGCTTTTTTTTTTTTTTGACAAAATTGCTTTGTTTTTTTTGTGGAGAGGTTTCCAAAATTTCCATGCAAATGATCTGATCATCCTTAATAAAACAGATAAAACTGCCAAGCGTAGTAAATTCTCTAATTGTGGGCATGGTGAAAAACATGGGCAGGCAGATTTTATTCTGGTATGAATGGAACTACAATAAGTGATTGTCCTCGGCTAAATCAAAAGGATTAGTCATGTGAATGTAGCTCCTCGCATTTGTATTTTGGTATGCCATTTCTGAACAAAGAACACAGTTTGTAAAAGGAATGAGGCCATCAGATGGACCCAAGAACAATACTGGAAGTCTGCGTGTGTGTATTGATTATGTTCGTTTTTTGTTTTTTTTTGTGTTTCCTGTCAGGTGATAATCAATAGCACCATCACACCCAACATGACTTTTACCAAGACATCACAGAAGTTTGGCCAGTGGGCGGACAGCAGAGCCAACACGGTCTTTGGACTGGGCTTCACTTCGGAGCAGCAGCTGACCAAGGTGAGAGCAAAAATTTCTGTAGCATCACACAAAGTCACGGGAGCATCTGTATAGCTGGGAGAGTGTTAATTTTCATAATTGTCCTAAAACTCAGCGTGACAATGCTTAAGTTATCATCAGCTGAACATCAGTTGGGGGAAATTAAGCAATCACAAAAGGATCTAAGAATGTATCCGATTTTCAAGTCTTCATTATCATGAGATAATTGTCTCCGTGATGTCTCCAAACTTTGGTAAGATGAGCGATGCTGCATTTGATATTTGTGTTTTTGCCACTAATCATCGTCTCTCTCACATTTTCAGTTTGCTGAGAAGTTCCAGGAAGTAAAGGAAGCAGCCAAATTAGCAAAGGATAAATCTCAAGAGAAGGGGGAGACATTAAGTAATCACTCCCAGGTAAATTATGTCTGAAATTTAGATTCACTACAACCCCTCTGCTGTCTTGACCGTCACTTTCGTCCTTAAGAAAAAAATAAAATGGAACATCTCATCTCAACCCATTTTCTTTCACAAATGTTGAAGGGTACATATTCTGTGTTTTGAAATGGTTTGAAGTATTCAAATCATTGTGCTACATTATTTAAAAGTCAATGAAGCGCAGTATCAAGGTCAAAGATCGTCTTAGCTGCTTACTATCAGTCAGTACATCAGGAACGAGGAAGAAAAAGAAGTTGGTAAAATAAAGATTTTACAGTACCTCCTTGGACGGTCTGGTAATTATGTAATATGAGAAGAAGGTGTCGCATTCAAGGTTGTTCCAGCAGTCAACAGCGAATCACTGGCTCATCGTGCAACGACTCCAGATGGCAGGAATCAGACTCGGCTCTGAGACGCCAAAACCTGCCGGGCCATGTGACGTGATTAATGCTGGCAACAGTTTTCCCTCATCCTTTAGCTGTCAGAACCGACGTGTCCAGAGTGTTTACAGCGTGTCACTCAAAGAATCCCAGAGCCTTTTTTTTCATACTCAGATGTGTTTATGAGACGCATACAAGGAGCTTAATTTGTCAGACCTTAAGAAAGCTCCAGGTAGGCTTTGACTGAACAAAAACCTGCCTCCTTTCCCCACCAGGAGTCTGGACGCGATACACCCTCAGCCAACCAGGCATCCAGCATTAATGGGACGGATGATGAGAAAATCTCTCATGTCAGTCCAGAGGCTGCGGTGCTGCAGAGCGAGAACGAACGTCTCAAGAGCGCAATGGAACAAAGGTAAAGTTATAATTTCACATAAACATCAGAGAAACCTCCTTAATATAACATTGAGCTCACTTACTTAGTGTGCCCGTCTAGTTCTTGATAAAATCGCTCTTTTTATATTCCAGTCAATAACATGACAACTACATGTTTTCTTTATGGTAAAGTGAAACAAACAGTTGAGCAGCAGTTAAACAAGTTGTTACAAGTAAAAATATCAATTTTGGGTCAAAATGTTTCTCCTGTTTCTCCCCAAATTGCATAATACCCACAAACTCACACACGTGAGGTTGCAGCTGCATGAACTTCTTCTGGAGTATCAAGAAAAAAAACAAACACATCTGATTATTTTAACATAAACTAAGCAGAGTAGGAACTTTTTAATGAACTGTGTACCAATGCTGCACTGGGATTATGGGCATTGGCCGTATGACTCATATCCAATCTCAGTGCTCGGCCAGAATCAAATATATTACACATACAGCCGGCTTATTTACCAGCTTTCAGCTGGAGGCCATGACAAGCACTCAAGAAAGTTTTAGAGGTGAAAATTTGGCAATGTAAAGGTATCAGTCCACTGATGCACTGATATCACAGATGCTACAATTTGCATTTTTTTATTGTAATTTTATCACCAACGGTCTCAGGATACACGCAAACTCATTCAGAGGGAATGATGTGATTTTGACTTCAAACACAGCACCTTCTGATGGCTTTAACTTAGTTCTGATCTTGTTTTCTAATTGTCTCTGCACCAAAATGTGCTCAAATGTTCAAGCTCTTCATTATTGCTGCTGGGATGATCTCACATCCCCAAAGGGCTCAACAGTCATCTAACCTAATGAAAGAGTGATACTGCTCTATTCCACCATTTGGTTGTCTGGCCTTTATAATCCAGATGCTGAGTATATAAATTGGTAATTGCATGAAGCAGCAGCTGTGGGTCCAGATGGTATCAAAATAACCCCAAACCATCAGAGATGACTGAAATACACTGACTACCAAGAAACACTAGAATTTTAAACTTTGCAATTAAGGAGTTTCATGCATGAATTGCAATGTTAGAGAGGGTTTGCATGCATGTTTGTGTGGAAATCGGAAAGATATCACATAGTTCTATTGATGTTTTGTCAAATATTTTGATCAGTAGTGAAATACTCAGCTAAATGTTAAACGTCACTGTGTGGACAAACTATTTGAGCAATATGAACACCATTCAAAACATATGCTATCTAATATCTCAAACCGCGCTCACTTTCATCAATCATTACCACATATGTTATGCATCAACTGGGTCACGTCCTTAGATTGACTGATAAAGTGAACTTTCTATGAATCCATGCAGAGGAGTACGAGATATCAACTCCTCGCTTCATGGACCAGTGCAACTAAAGAATGTTGACAAAAACAACTCAATCTGCCTTACAAATACTACCAAATTATTAGGGAGTTATTAGTAAATTACAGATCCTTGAAACACCTTTAATAATTTTGTGTTTAATTAGTCAGACTATTGTTAAAGGAAGGACCTTGATTTTAGTTTGTTACAGCCGTTGGTAATTTCCTCCAGGCTGTTGTTCTAAAAGACAGTTTGCCCCACCACCGTTCCCCTTCTCTGTGAGCCCGTTTTCATGCCTTCCCAAGGCTCTGGGATTTTGTGTTGCAGAAATGTGTGACCGTGGCGAGAGAGGCGAGGAGTGCAGAATGCTGTGTTGCAGGTCTGTCCACATTTGATGCAGAGCAGCACACTTGAACCCAGCCATGCATAAGGAAGGGAACAGCAATGCATACTAAATATACAGCATATCCCAACCTCCCCAGCCTTATCGATGAGTCTCCACTCTGTGGTATGAAAAGATAACAAACTGCAGTGTATGTCAGACCCACAGCTCTTTAGACCTTTGATAATTTCCCCAGTTGCCCTCTTTCTGGGGTAAGCTGATGGAATGATTTACATCACAGGTAAAGATAATGAAGGATTATATATCATATCATAGGACAAACGCTCCGGTTAATGCTAACATTTATGATTGTTTCATTCCATTTATAACGATTCTCCTGGGTCCGTCTCTCGTTCTCTCGCTCTCTGTGCCTCCTGTCTGGCAGCAACACCAACGCTAAGAAGTGGGAAACGGAGCTGCAGACTTTAAGAGAAAATAATGCCAGGCTGGTGGACGCGCTGCAGGAGTCCTCAGCTAATGTAGAGAGCTGGAAGAAACAACTTAATGCCTGCAAGGAAGAGAGTGACACACTCAGGGAAAAGGTAAAATCGCTCATGCACTCCTTCTCACAGGGAAGTTAGACAATGTAAAAACTAACCCATCAATCCAACCTACCGGCAGAGAAGGTGACTAACTACAAATGATGTTGCTTTGTCTATAAAAGAAAACAAAACTGCACTACAAATGGTCACCCAATGAATAGATTCTTTTGATTATCATACAACTTAAAATCTGCATAGACGAGTTTCTCGAATCTGAATGAGCAAAGAACTGTACACTCTTATTAGCTTCTGTATTCCCTGCACCAAACTCCACTATAAATAGAATCATTTTAGTGGGCTGTTACTGTTACTGGGCTGGTAGTGCAAGGATACATTTTAGTAAAATGCAGCAAGTTTGTCTAATTGCTATTTTTTTTTTCTCCAAGATGACACCTCTTCTTATATAAAGCATATTCCGTAGATAATTAGGGGTTTGGGGAAAACGAACCAAAAACCTTCTGACTATTTTTCCCAGTGCAATCTGTATGAACCGCTTTTACTTGTTTCAATGTGTGTAGATTAAAGCACTGGAAGCTCAATGTAACGAAGCCGAACAGGAGAAGCAGAAAAACTCCCAACTGAGTGCACGCGTGCAGGAGCTGGAGGCCGAGCTGAGCGACAAAGAGCAGGTGAGGCGTCCATATTAACAGGGCCAGTAGTGACAGCAGGTTAATTTGTAAAAAAAAAAAAAAAACTTTTTTTTTTTTTTTTGAAATTTTGATGTTCATCTCCTTTAAATCAGTGCGTCTCCTTTGCCACACCAGCTCTTCTGCTATTGTTCTCTTCCCTCTTTCTTCGTCCGGAGGAGATTATTACCTCAGCAGTAAATTATTTTATTGTGGGTTCCAGGGTTTTGTATGGGCCCATCTTTTTGATTTTGCCTCCTGAACTGAAGTCAGAACTTTTTTATTTAATTAACATTTTTTGTAAAATTGAATTCCACAATGGAAATTGTCAAATTGATCAGATCTGAATGTATTCACTGACTTTGTTCTAGTCAGAGCAGCAGGGCATTTTGGCACAAACACAGTGACCTGATGTCTACTGCATCAGCCATCCATAATCCAAACTAGCCGACTGTCAGCTCAGCAGAGCCTAATGGGGCTGTTATTTGTAATGAGGATGAGCCCTGCATGGCCACTGTTTTGACCTTTGCTCTTGCTGGTTAAATACTGTTTCTGCCTGCAGGAAAACGATTGGAACAAACCTCTGGCAAGCTGACAGTGACGCTGCCCTTTTTTTTCCTACAGTGATTTTTTTTTCCCATCAATGTCATGAAAGAGACACAATCAGCCACATGTGAAGCAGAGGAAAAGATGAGCTAAACAAATCCAGTTACCATTGAAGAAGAAGTCTGTATGTCTATTTCAAAACAGTGAAATACAGGATTTTGTTATTTGATTCAGTATCTGCACTTAAAAATTCCCTGAGGTAACCTGTGATTTAGCAACTGGCAGACAGAGTATTAATAGAACATTTCTATCTTCCCTTAGAGAGCCATATATCTTACACAGCAACAGGAAGGAAGAAGTTCAGAGAGCTGCAATGATCTTAAAAGAATATATGCAAAGCGTTGTGTCCTTTGGGGCCTTCGTTTCCACACAGTCCTGTGCATCAGTCGCAGTCTGTCTAAGACTGACCGAAGGGGCTGGTAGGAAGGAAGTTTCTCTGTTTGCAGAGCACTGATACAGCAGACGGCCCACAGAGGATCATCTGCCAACTGACTCACAGCCTTCTAGAAATGTTCTCGCTCAGCTCATCCAATTAAAAACGTGTCTTTGAATTATTAAGCATGGAATGTGGCGTTGACCCCCACGCTCGCCAGCTGTGAACCGAGAGAACAAAGCTGCTGCAGGTGACCACAAAGACTCAGGCAGCTATTACCTTGTGTGGAAGTGATAATGGATGCTAAAATTGCATGTGGTGCAAATATGACACAAAGCAGGAAAGAGGCCAAATTTACAAAACAATAATAGATATTTAATTGAGAATAAGACATTTATTTTAACTTTTTTACATCGCTTTTGATTTTTCCTTACCTGCTTTCGTTGCTGTACAGTTTGGGTCTTTATACAGGATATAGCACGTGTGACTTCTCGTGCAAAAAAATGTTATCTCCTACCATGGCTGAGCGTAAATATTTATGAGCTACTGACTAATACTGTATGTGTCTGCTGAGTCAGTTATCAAAAATTAGCATCAAATGCATCATTCACACTCTTCACATGTGTCTTTGTTCAGGAAGTTTCTCATTTAAATTACTGTTTGTTCTTGTGTTTTATTTAAGATTGAATTCCATGTTTTATCTCATTTTGTAATTAGTTTGTTAAATCCAGAAAAAAACATCACTCCTCCTGGTAGATAAATAGTCTGTAACTATAAGTACACAACATTTCTTCTTTTTTTTTTTTTTGCACAGTTTAAATCTTACGGCTGAATAATCTTGTTTGTTCGATTTTGCTTCCTTAAAATACTTGACAGATTTTTGATTTTCTTCTTTTTTTTTCCCCCTCTCAGGAGCTGGAGAACCTGAGGAAGCAGGCAGAGATAATCCCACAACTCATGACAGAGTGCGAGAACATCACTGCAAAACTGCAGGTACTTTTAAAGCACCCAGAAACCCCACGTTTCTGTCATTCTGGGGGATTTGCAGCAGCGTGTAAAAGCAAACTAGAGAGTCCGTACAGACCTTGAGCTTCCAGCACACGTGAGGACACGATGTCTGTTGCAGCAAGCTAGAACGCAGGCTGTGAGCACTGCTTTCAGACGGATGTAAAGAACGAAAAAGTACCTATTCACTAATGCGCCTGAGGGCTGGTGGCACAACATTCCTACCACGTGTCTCACTTGCACACTCTGTGATTACTGTATCTATTAAGATCCAACCCCGGTACAATGCTGCGCGCATTAATGCCTCTCTGAAAAGGCTTCCTCTTCCTCTTCTGAGGAACAGCAACAAAATATCTGTCAAGGCTTATTAGTTTCCCAGCAGCACAGAGCTGATCTGTTTTGTCTGACTACTGACACAGTTTAAGTCCTTTTATAACCCTGCTCAGAGCTTTAATGACCAGGTCTAATAACATTCCTGTACGTGTGTCACTGTCTCCCTCGTATCAAAGGACACCTGATCGTCACAGTTAATTCCTACTTGAGTCACATTAGACTCTCGGTAAAACCAGAATTTCCAGCCTCCATGAAGTCTGACACGAGCTGCACTGATAGTGATGCTCATCTCGCCCCGTTCAGACTCTGGAAGAGAGGCATTTTATCGTCCCAGCTGCCGTGCACGTACTGCCTTTCAAGCTGGGCAGGGAAGAGCATTAAACCAACAGCACATGCCTGATGATCATTGCTCCGCAAAGCTCCACTGCCTGGTTGGGTTCTGCAGCCACAGGCTGGATAATGGCACTGACAACAATAATAGCGAAAGTAGGAGTTTATCCACGCAGCCATGCAGACTGAGGACAAGCATCAACAAAGAGATTTCTCAAATACCACCTTCATCCACGAGGCCCCAAAAGTAAACTGACTGTCCACTGAGTCAGAAGATAACGGCTGAAGTAAAGCTGTTGACTTTCCTGATGCTGTTTGATATTTTCAAAAATTAAACCATTTGTTCTCCCTCTGTGTTTGTAATCGCTGCTATTTAAAGCCGACACCCCATGTAGAGGTCTGGTTTCAGGAGTCAGCTGGCGCGACACCCATTTAGCGCTCCTATTTTCAACCCAACCTCTCAGCAGTTTCTTCTGCATTAATGTGTTAAACTTTTTCAGTCCTGATCATTCTGGCATCTTTTATTCCCCATCTGTAAATGTTGCTGAGCCACGTTTAGTGTCCTGTGATTTAGTGTCTCTGCTAAGACAAAGGAACCTACAGTATCTGTGTAGCTACATCAGGTGCTCTGACATCCCTCTTAAAAAATGTTTCCATCCATCTGCTATTTTCTGTAACACAACTATTGATTCTGTGTCTTTAATTTTCATCCGTAGGCGGCAGAGAGGAAGAACGGCGAGCTGGAGGGAAGGATAGGATGTCTTCAGGTGGACATAGACGACAGTCGGCAGAAGCAGAACAACGTGAAGGGCGAGCTGAAGAAGTTCATGGATATCCTGGATGGAAAGATAGATGAGCTGCATGAATTCAGGCAGGGGCTCTCCAAGCTGGGTGTGGATAACTGAGAGAAGCGGCTCGGGGTTGAGCGGGGTCAGAGGTCAGGTACGAAGGATTCACTGCAGAAACTCTGTGGCACCTATTCCCCCCTAGGTGATGTCCACTTAGAAACTTTCAGCTTTGGCTTCTAATAAACACTACCATGTGAGAGATTTCTGTTTTGTGGAGAGGGAGAGAGAGACTGGCAGGAGGAACTTCTGAAACTAAACCAAGAGTCACAATTGAGGCTTTCTTACCTTCTTACCTGGGAGGGAGGGGGTTGGTTTTTGGAGGCTGGTGGTGGGTTCTTAGATTTCTACCCATCTGTCTTTTTTCCTGAAGGCTGCAGCACTTGTGCATATGCAGTCTGAGTTTAGAGTTGAAGAGGGGACTTTAAAGGGCTTAAATGAATAACACACAGACATTGCTGCTCAGCATCACGCGAGTAATAGTCGGTGTTGTGGCCCCGCTCAGAGAATCGGAGATGAAATCATTCTGCAGACTCTCGTCTATCTCAGGTGTGTTAGAAGACGGTTTGTACTCATTTGATTATTTGCACATATGTGACAAATGGCCGTGACACAAAGTGCCTCCAGGGGAGTCTCAATCCACCTGGCAAGGAGAACTGGCCAAGTGATGACCATCACCATGAGAACCTGTTTGATTTATTGAAAAACTCAGATGAAAAGCAAATATCCTCGCTGAAAAAAGAACTCAGGTGTGTTAGAAGACGGTTTGTACTCATTTGATTATTTGCACATATGTGACAAATGGCCGTGACACAAAGTGCCTCCAGGGGAGTCTCAATCCACCTGGCAAGGAGAACTGGCCAAGTGATGACCATCACCATGAGAACCTGTTTGATTTATTGAAAAACTCAGATGAAAAGCAAATATCCTCGCTGAAAAAAGAACAAAAAAAAAAAAAAGAAATGCAGACAGGCGAGTGCATGCCGAGGATGAGTGTGGATAATAGCGTGACAAAGGGGGGAACAGGTGTTTGCACAGAAAACTACTCTGTTAACAACACTGCTAATGATATTATATTGCATTGAGAGAAGGGGGACTCTTGTCTCAAGAGCCTTCCTTCCAAACATCCAAATATAAAATGATAGGAATCCCATTTTGCCAAGAGTGTAGTGTAGTGTTTAAAGGACCTCGTGTGTGCAATAGTATTGATGTCAACTTGTAGAACAAAGATTTACTGTATGTCTCCCAGGCTGTCGACGTGCATCCCACACACTAGTTTATGTTATGGTGGTGGTTAATTTTGGGTTGAGGGGACTTAGGTGCTGCTCGGTTGGGCTCTGACGTGAAAGTGTACTTCACATTTAAATGGCATGGGCCTTTTCCCTTACAATCCTGTCAGATTTCTGGTTTTATTTAGCATAGGTATTTATTTTGGTGCCTCCTTTCTCATTTTTAGAAAAACATACCAAGTAAATCTACTTTGACCTGATGTCTCCATCAATGTACAATAATATAAAAATATACCAAATTGTCAGAATTCACAGGTTGTGTTACACCTTGAGACGTGGTACATTTTAAATCAAAGGTACATATTGTAATGACATATTTACAATGATATGAGTATATTTTTTCACCACTTTTTTTTTTTTTTTTCATCATAAGGTTGACAAACTGTATCTATAAAGGGACGTTTTGTTTTTTGTTTTTGCTTCTCTCTCTGTTTAGCCATACTGTTCATAAGTCACTTGAACCTGGGTAATACAACATGATCCTTAGATTTGAACCAATGCCTCTTGTGCACTTTTGTGACTCCTGTTCAATATTGTACTATAGAACTGACAATTGTTAAAATTTAGTTTAATTATAAGGCTGACTCTGCGTCTTCTTTTACGGCTCAACGGTGGGCCACACTCAGGAGAGGGGAGGCATCCTAATCCCCACGTAGCTGAAAGCTATTGTCAAAGCTAACAAAATTGCTGACACTGTCAAAAGTCTTGAGGCATTTTTTTTTTTTTTTTTCCTGGATGAGAAGCACAGAGGAGGTGGAATGAACCTACAGTACCAGAGTTGCATCCCGTCGAGTACAGAAGCTCCGCCACCGCACCTCTTTTTTCCTCTGATGTTGATTTACATAGCACTAAATATAGCTGTAATCCTAACAGAGAAACTTCACCAAAGCAAAATCGATGAGATTTAATCAGTCCGACACCTATCAATATCTCAAATCAGAAGAAATAAAGCGGATACACAGGAGCTGGTTTGAGGGATGGACAACCATTGGAGAACCGTACAGTGCGGACGAACTGCAGGGCTGGATCAGAGGCCATGTTGCCTTGGCAATATTATCCCAGACTGACCATGAAAAGTACAGATCCAGTGTAACCTGTTAACTGCAGCAAAGTTATTTTCACAACAAATTCATTTTTATCATAAATATGAACAATGTCTCCTGAGCTTAGTTTGTTTTCTTGAGTCTAACAGTGAAATCAAAGATTTCTTTTTTTTTTCTTAAGACATAAAACAGAAAACTGCCACAAGTGAAAAGCTGTTTGTCATTTCTGCTTCATGAAGACACAGTCTCAGTCTGAGAAGCTTCTCTTTTAAGAAGCTCTGTCTGGATTTATCAATTAAAATATATTAGTTTTACTGTAGCCTCAAGTTTGTTTTTTTTGGGGGGGGGGTTTTCCCTTATCATTTTAGCTACACTAGCAGAACGGCTCTTTGGACCACATGTTTCACCACTTATGGATCACTTTGTCCAAGCATTTATCACCAAATGGGCAAATCCCAATGAATTGTCTTTTATTGCCTATCCTGCATTTTACCCAATCGAATATCTGCAAAACCACATTCCCGTTTGTTCTAACTGTGCCTCAAAGAAAACAAATATGCTAAGTTATGATGGTAAAATAATCCCTGTTTGACATCCGCATGTCAACTTTAGTATTTAGCTTAAAGACCCACTTTGTTAATGTACAACCTGAGCTGTTTTTTCTCTATTAGTCTTGTTTGAGGATCAGAAGGTTTTAATGTGTGCTCTCACTCTTACCATTCTACCTTTCGATGACTAAATTATGAATTTATTACATAAGGAAAAAAAAAAAAAGTCCTTATTTACTTGACACTTGGATGAATTATCAACGACACTGAACCCATCCAGTAACACTGATGAAGCAAAAGCAGAATTTCTCAGTGTCCCCCATCACCGTCTCTCCAAGTCTCCTAGCAAAGCCCATTGTGTGGCTGGTGAGTGGGCGAGTTGGTGAAACATTAAGCGACTACGCCGCTCTGTACATGTCAGAGAGAGAGATAACGGTGCAGTCCACTACCACAGTCCTCTTGTTGCCATAGCAACAGGTTGTAGAATTTCATGTTGACGCTGCACCGGCGGGTTCGTCTAAATAAGATCGTGTGTCTTCCCCAAGGTGTGTCACCTGTCTTCCGCTCGAATCCCACGGGCAAAGCCAATGAGACACAAGTGCAGAGTGACTAAGTCCACTGAGCTACACGAATCCAATCACGACTGGCTGGGCTCGCCTGAGCCGTCACTGCAGCACAGGTGTGATCCAGGCTGCCAGCATGGCAGCGTGTGAGTGAACATGACTCCTCGGCACGGGCGGAGCCGCCGGGGCCCAGGTTGATGAGACACTTCTGTAGATGTGACTCATTTAGAGACTGTTGAGATGAGGTAGCAGCACAAACAATCCATGAGTTTGCATCTTAAGAAAAGTTCTCGCAGCAACACACTCTGAACTGAAGAAACAGACCCCAAGTTAAAGAGCCAAAGATTCATTTATTAAAACAACAGTACAAATGTTTTTAGGCCTTCAGCAGCCCGCCTTCTGCAAAACCTTTGTTATTTTGTGGTAGATAATTCATTATAGGCTCCTTTTGTTGGAGGTTCTGAAGTGCTACTGTAAGTATGACAGGTTTGCCTCTTTACAGCCTCACTGTCAGGGTTATGCAACCAGAGCTGTGGATATTAAGGAGTAATGTCAAATGTCAAAGTAGTGGATGAATAACATTCTTTGTCAATTTATTCGTTATGGCATCATATAGGACATAACAGATCATGTATAAAGTGCATCTAAATTAGTTCAAAGACACGTTCACCGACACTGTTTTAGAGACTAACGTTGGATTTGAAGTTTATTTGCATGTTACAACATTCAGGGCTTTTTTTTTTTTTTTAAAAAAAACGTGTTTGACCACTTCAACCCACTGCAATGTCTAAGACACACGGTGTCATTCCTGTCAAAGATGAAGGTTTTTGGTAGAAGTTTAGCAGCAACACAAGCTGTAGCTCAGAACCATGAAGAAAACAGGAGGTGTGACGTATGAGAGGAGCTCCATGTGTGTGTCAGTTGTCCCAGTCGAAACTCTGCGTCTCCTCGTCCGTTCCGTCTTCTCCGTCAGAGTCGGCCGCCACCTTCTTCATCCTCAGCATGGCAGCTTTGATGCTGCGCTCCAGCTCATTGTTTCCAGTGTTCGGGACTTCTGCACGAGCAGGAACCATCTGCGACACGGCAAGAGTCGGCTCAGTACGAGGTTCTACACCTGTTACGTCTTGTGGTTAGAAATCCTTTAAATTTATTTATTTCGCCCACATGGATTACACAAATAAAAACAAGGTTTAACAGCATCGTGGCTGCAGGGAAGCTCAAAAACGATATTCTTTCTCCTAGATCAATAAGTAACAACTTATTAATACGAAAGGGTTTTTTATTGTGGCGCTGAGAAGCTGCTACCTTTAGCTACCTGCCCCTGTCACACAGCTAACGCCTGAGTTTTTATATTTGTTTTCCTATAAATAATGCAGTTCACGATGGCTCAGCTCCAGTTCCTGGTATATTGTGCACGCTGGTTCTCTGTCATGCCTTCACTGTCCTGCAAGGTAAACTAGTCTCATATACATGTTTGATGACTTTACCTGTAATATTAATTTTTTGGCAGATATTTTGCCCACGTTTTTACATGATGAGCCACAATATCCCACATTAAATAATCCCTCTGAGGGTAACGAGCTTGCACGTTTTTTTAGTTATGAAAAAAAATGTATTGAAAAACAAATCCTAATGACACCAAATGACAGATTAACTTCATAATTCTGGACAAGTGCAAACTTGTTATTCTGGTTGCTTACTTTTAAAATGGAAATTAACTCCTAAAATGGGGCCTCTTCAAAGCCTTCTAACCCCAAATTGTGTCTAAAAAGGGTCACAAACACACAAAATCTTTAGAAAGTTTGATATAAAAAGTACACTGTGTGTTATTGGCCATTATTCCAACAGGAAAATAAAAAGGAGTTTAAAAATACCAATCTTGACGGAACCCTTAAATGTGTTTTCTGACACCAATATGTACTGAGCGGGACATTTTACAGCTGAAAAATCAGCTCATTAGTGCCTTGCCGAGACAAACTTCATTCTAAGTGACCCAGTTTGACATTTCATTGCTGTAATTAACGGCTGATATATTCGCAGACACAAAAAACTGGACGTGCAACAATCTAATATGTCTGCCGGCTCTGCTGTGGTTCTATTCTTGTAGAAGTTCTCACCTTCTTCAGGGTGACTCCCCGTCGGATGTCGGACATCAGATTGCTCCTCGGGTCCACCTCAGGGGGCGCCGCCCCGGGAGCAGGGACCTTCCGGAGCTGAATCTGTCCACGCTGCAGTGAGGCCAACACTTCGTCCATCGTTCCTGCAGCGAAACAACAACAAAGACTACTTTGACAACCGTGACAACGTCACTACAAAGCAAACTGCGCAGAGATTTCCCACGTTGTCAGTGGTCACAATTTCAAAAATGCTAAAAAAAAAAAAAGTGCTTCTCCTTAAATGACCTCTGTTTTACATCAGCTCAGAGAGGAAATAATTTGGACGTTACTGTCTCCATGGAGCTGGGAGAGTGCATGAGCAGGAGCACAACAAAGGTAAAGTGCCTCTCCTGTCCTCACGGGGGAACTTGAGGATTTAGACCAGAACACCATGTACAGACACACACACTAACACACTCTCAGCACCTTTTTCTCTGGAACAAACAAGCATGACGCTCCCTGCACTCGACATCTTCACACTCCCAGCTCCACCTGTATTGGCATTTTTGAA
>KV751315.1:13931921-13956305 GCA_001698575.1 Mola mola | reverse complement strand
TCTTTCCTCCTCTGCTCCTCCTCTTTCCTCTTCTCTCGTTTCTGCAGACAACAGGGGGAGACAGTGAGATGTATCGGGGATGGAGCTCTGGAGCCGCTCTGTGGGTTGTCTCACTGCCACGATAACATACCAGGTGGACCTGGTGATGCTGGCTGAAGAGTATGGAGCTCTCCTTGGCTTGCAGCTGCTTCTGCTCATTGGCCTCAATGCACTGATCCTAAAAATGAAACATGTATCTTCTTAAATAACACCGAAAAATCACAAGATTATCAAAATGTTTTACTGCAATGTTTTACTGCATTGCAAAATAGTCAAGATTGTGGTTCTTGTTCCCTTACTGAGGATGATTTGTGGGAAACTCTAACCAGGGAATTCTTTTTGCTTTGTTCTGAGCTATAAAATGCTTGTTAATCAGGCAACAGAGCACGCAGCCAGCAACATGAGAGGATGCCAAGTGCACCGACTGTGTTTAAAATACTCTGTCAAGTTTAAAATAAAACAATATAGTCAAAACATTTAGAAACTCCTCGCACCGCAGGAGGTGGAGGGAGTAAATCGAGGACAATCATTAGCACCTCCATCTATTTCCAATCAGCTGTCCACGGATTGCCGCAGCTGGCCTCCAGAATGGACCAAAGATGCATGCTGGTGGTTCTGCCCGTACCTTCTTGTTGCGGAGATAAGCTCGCCGGGCACATATGTTGCCTCTCTTGGACTCCAAGGTGTGCAGGCGCCTTTTGAGCTGGCTGACAGCTGAGGAGGTTGTCGGTTGAACACGTGTGTGGACCATGCTCTGCAGTTCCTCCGGATTCTCACACACATCATAGTACACCACCTCCTCCATCAGCTCTGAAACACAAATGCAGTCAAGGAATGTTCTTTACCGACCTGCTGCATATTAAGTTGAGCAATGGGAATAGTGCAGCTTTTTTTTTTAATGTACATCAACTGTATATCCTGCCTATTTTTCTGTGTCATTTATGAGTAAGAAGGCAAGGAAGGCAAATAATTGACATAACCCAACAGGAGCAATCTCTTGGATTTTTCCAATCATCAATCTTTCTTCCCATCTTCTTTTCTCTAAACTGGAAAGCAACTTGCAGAAGAGGCCTCTCGGCTTTTTAAATCTGAATCCAGCCTGGTTAAATAGATATACATAGCCAAAGCCATCGCACACCCCTACAGGCAAACTGCACGTGCAAGACGCACCACCTGGAAGCAAACATCCCACGACTCTGGAGGAGCAATGAGAACAAAGTGTTCCCCCAACGTAAACTCCACCAGAAACCCCTACGCTTCATAATGTAACGGTGTGGTAAAAAACATATGAAACCACGTGTAGGTTAATGTGGAATTTAATATCAAAGCTGACATGGTGTCAGAAGGTTTACATTTATGATCATTTTAAGATTTAAGTTCAACATTATACTGTAGACCTGTTAAGTATCTCTATGAGCCATAGAGATACCAAATAATTCAATCATTTTAAAAGTTTCGGTCCACAAATATAAAAGTGTAAAACAAAAGCGGGTACTTAATTCGTGAGTACATGAATCTTCTGGTGGCAGGAGGTACACCGAAGTACACTGTAAAAAAAGCAGACTGCTAAAAATGAACAAATAAATGGTTTCCAGCCTCTGTTCCAGCCACTTCATGTGGATATAGCCGGAACGAAAACGGACCAAACGCTGAAAATACTGTAACATCCACTATTATCTGATTACCAAATCACCACATTTGGAACATTTGGAACATAAACGCTTGATGTTGAGTGAATAAGGAGGTACTCTGGATCATGTGACAGAGCTGTAGGGGTGTCTTACAGACAGATTCTATGATTGCAAAGGCACTGGAATATATGTGGTTTGTATCAAAATAGTATAACTTAAATTTTCTGAGATAAGATATTAATATTATATTCAACTTAAATAATATTATTTTCAGGGAAAGATGGCAATTTGGTTGAGTATCTTTATAATCCAGTTGCATTTGCACAGTGCAAGCTGGCCTCAAACATACCAGTGCTTCTCAAAAAATTTGACTATCTTGAAAAAGTGTATTTTTTCCACTAATTCAAAGAGTTAAACAGAAATGTATCTTATAATATTACACGTAAAGTGAAATATTCCAGACCTTTTATAACTTTGATCACAATTACAGTGAATCATTCTAATATTTTGAGATGTGTGGTTTTTTTTTTTTAAATAAGTTTGAGCTTTAAACCATAATTATCACAATTAAAATAGCAGAATGCTTGAAACATTTTGGTTTATGAGTAATGAGAAAACGATCCCTTTCTTAAATGACAGTGAAAAAAATCATTTCGGACGCACTAGTCTCCGCTTGAGTGTTTCTGGATGGACTGTAAGAAGAACAGATTCACTCCACAAATCAGAAGTGGCTTCCACATCTACTGAGCTCCTCGTTGTGTAAAATCTACCTTTAATCTGCCGTCGCAGAGCGTCCATCTGAGCCACCAGCAGCAGCTCCTCGTTCTTCAGGATCTCCAACTTGGCATCGTACAATTCTAGTTGGGTTTCGTAGAACTGCAGCTCCAGCTGGTCCACTGTGTTCTGCTGCTGGCCATCGTCCGACGCAAACATGGAATCGGTTCGCTGGCCGACGCCACTGCCAGACAGGCTTTCCAGCTGCAACACAAACAACAATTCAATGGGGCATTCAGGGGCTGCAAACATGTGTGTCGTTAGCAAAACTGGTCTCCTTCCATCATTCCATCAATTTTGGCTCTAGAGGTTCCAAGATTTCATCAACCTTGACCTTGAATATTTTAATACCACTTCAGTATCTGGTAAAGAGCCACGTCACAGCAGATGAACAGATGGACGGATGGGCGTAAACAATACCCCCTGCAGGGCTGCAACATTGCGCAGGGTAAAAAATATCAGGCATCATGCTTGGAATGAGGGCTGTGTGAGAAGGATAAATAAAAGTATATTGAATGTGATTGGATGATATTGTACTTGCCATTTGATTCGTGATTACGGAAATTTGAATTTTTGCGTCAGAATTTTCATTTCCACTGGAAAGAAAACAATAAATCATGGTGACGCGACATTTTCTTTGTTCGTGCAGCAAACATGATGTCTTACATGTGAAGGGACAAGATTTTTTTGCTCGGATATCTCTGCAGTGCTTCATTATCATGTCATTATTCACGCACTACACATTTATTTTGCGCTTAATTGTGCAGCTCTACTTTGCATTTACTAAGTGCTTACTGTGGATACTTATTGCTGTCCACCTTTAAAAACATACCAGCCACTCAGCTCCTTCATTTTGAAATTCAATTTGCAGAGACATTAAACTCTGCATACTAATATATTCCTCACAGAGGAACAATCAAGCAGCTGCCAGCACTGTTTTTTATAAGAAAAACGTATTCTTGCATTCAAAGACACCTCAAATGTACATTTAAGAGTGACTCGAGTTTTAATCCCTGCAAATTGATTTTTTTATACAGTGACGAAAAATAAGCAACAGCAGCAGCAAAGCATACACACCTTCTTTGAATTAGGGCCAATATGAATACATAAACAAGAGGTAGAACTGATTTAAGACGATACTGTATATAACTGAATCCAAACATACGTACGTGCTTACAATAAATGCAAAAGATAGCGAGTCATGTTGCCATCAGTGCTAGATTTTGTGTAGGTGTAGCTCGCCGATCTCATTATAAACACACACACACACACACACACAGACAGCTGTCCCAGTAACGGCTCATGTTGATTTCACAGCAGCAGACACTGCCAGGCTCCCCGTCCGGGATTTTTAAAGAGCTTAACAGGATGAATAAGGCAGCCAAAAGGAGGTGAAGGTGTCGTCAAATGTGCGGCGTGACACTGCACAGCAGCACGCATGTTGCGTCAGTGTCCCCAAAAATACTGTGACCCTATATGATCCTGCCCCCCTCTACCCTGTTACCCCCCCACACGCACACACTCACAGATATTCGTACAGCTGGCTTGTTTTGAATATGTGTACACAAACAGAAAGACGCACTCATTTATTCAGGCATGCAGGTTTTGGGGAGGTTATTAGAAAGGCTTCATAAATAAATCAAAGGACGAAGGCAGCCAGCGATTCACATCAGACTGGAATACCAAGTGAAAGTTACAGTGTCACATCTCAACAAACAACTGCTACATAAGCAGCGTTGGCCTTGGCACTGGAAATGAAGATTCAGACGACAGTAAAAGCCTTAACACTGCGCCACAGTCCAATACAGCAGTATGGAACGAGCTGACTGAGGACGCAGCCACTAGAGGAGCTGTGGTTTTTGCTCATCACAGTAACATCAAACACACACCTTTCCTCTGATGCTGTCTTTCTTGCGGTTGAGGCACATCTCTGTAGTTCTCATGTGCTGCAGCGTTTCTTTGGCCAACATGAAGCGAAGTTTCTCCAGTCTTGGAGCTGCAGATGCCCAGGCGGCGGCTCCAAAACGACACTTATCCTCCTCCATCTGCCTTAACATACCTGAACATTCAGGTCACGACATATCGTTACTTTTTTCATACCTATTACCTTCCCCTGCTGGCCTGTAACATTTGAATTCATGCATTATTTTCTGAATTCAGAGTTTGCCCCAGTATAAAATCCCTCTGGGTGCTGTCTTCCCTCAGATCAACTTGGGAATCCATGAAATTTCCACACAAAAAAAAAGGATGGCGACCAAACCAAGAACACCTAGTCCAATTTAAATAAAAAACATGTGGTGACATCCTTTTTGAATCCCAATTTTTGTTCCTTTCTTTCCAACCAACATTTACGGGCTTGCCTTGAACACAACTATCATTTTTCCACAGCACAGTTATCTGGTATATTATTCTGTTTTTCCTTTATGGAATCATTTGAAGTGGTCCTCTACGCCTCTATTTCCTTAACTTAATTAATTAATTAATTCCTGTGAGGAATAACACATTAAGGTCATTAATTCATTCATACACAAATAAGAGAAATAAACACAGGCAATTATACCAGCCAGAGCCTTTGAAGTCTGCGCAAAGTAGTTGACAGTGATGTCCTGAATCGAGGCAACTGCATCTTCTGCTTTCATTCTCCACTCTTCCGCCTCCTTCTCCAGAGCTGCAATTCTCTTAGGACCCAAGTCCTCGAACTCCAAAGACTTCTGCAGGGAACGGCAGCAAGATAAACAGTGGACCGCTTTAATGAAGATGCAGATTCAGTCGAGAAGTAACAGTTAAAGTTAGCCAAGGGAAATTCGACATGTTGGGTTTTTTTTTGGCTTGAGCGACACATCATATTATTGAATTTTACCGATAGCTCAAAAATCTGATTCTGTGTCCGGACTGAGTGCTGTAGGGTTTTAAAAAAGAAAGGTACTTACGAGTACATTTTTTCTACCATCGTTGTTTTCGTTAAACTACATTTTAACCAATGTACTCAATTTTTGAAATCCTATTTATTAATGCTATTGTTTTTAGAGTTGAGTAATGTGCTGTGTCTAGTGTTTTTATTGTATCCTGCTGCTGCAAACCAAATAGCCCCACTGAGGACAAATAAACTGATTGACTAAAGGAAGCTGTGGTGATCACTGAATAAACAGGTACAGTAGTTTCACTTAAAAAAGAAGGCAGCGAGTGAATGGTAATACACTCCTACTAATAGTGGAAGGGAGACTGTGTTAATTGTGAGCATAGAACTACAAGAACCGGCATCACACAGCAATTACAAAACTTGGGGGAGTAAATCTGTATTTACATTAAATTTTGCAAAAGCTGTAGCAACATTTGCCCTGAAAATGCTTCTCAGTTTTTGATGAGAATATATAAAGAGGATGTAGTCAGCAATTTGGCTTGGTACTTGGTACTAAATATGTAAATAACCATTTACCAAAGCACAAAAAAAACAAGTCAAGAGCTTCCAAATATATGTGTCTGTGTATTTACCAGGATCTCCATCTTATAGAGGCAGGCTAGCTCTCTCATGTCCCTGAAAGGCTGGAGCAGATACTGGAAGAAGGCGGTTGCCACAGTGACCAGGTCCTGGTAAGCCTCATCCTCGTCCTCGCAGATGCAGAGCAGCGCGACCATTCCGTCCGCACCGCCGTGACTCTGCAGCAGCTGGAAATATGGTGCACATAAACGCCTTGACTGACCTGGGTTTATTCTCAGCTCATGGCCCGGTCTTTGCGCCGCGCATTACTTCTCGTGTTTCAGATGTGGAAAAACAGAGCAGTCTCTAAAGGAGCTCAATTCTGAGCACTCAGATATAGCAGCTGATATTACTCCTTTCAGAATGACATCCAGAGAACACGGGTAAGATCAGTCGATGTCGGTCTTTACTTATTTAAGGGGAAAAAACTTAGGTTATCTGTAACATATAATGCAAATTATATCCGTTCATGCACAGTACCAACTAAACATCATATGATCTTAACAAAAGACGTTACTCTGTACACTGATGCATTTTTTTCCCTGGTGTTCTCTATCTGTGGGCTTGAAATGTGGAGTCACTGCTCCCACCATGTAGTTTACTTGTCTACGGCTCAATGTTTGAATCACTTTCATTCAAATTCAGGTTAAGGATCAGGCAAAACTCGCTTGCTGAAAACTAGTCATTAATGCTGCTGCTGCTACTGTTACGACACCGTGAGCTTTGACTTTTGCACACAAACAGGCAGCAAAGTTTTGCTGTGTCATACTAGCAATAAAACTTGCAAAAACGCTGTGCGGTTCTGGCTTGTGCTGAAAGTGAACACTCAGATAAGAGAAATAAAGAGGATGGTAATTACTTCTAGCGTCATAAAAAGTCCCTAATATTTGTACTTGTGCAAAAGTGACAGTCATCCATGAAACCACTACAAGATTAAAAGTCTGAAAGTGTCGCATGTTAAATGTACTTCTGATATTTGTAATTTCCAGGCAATATGAGCACTAAACTATCAAAAGTATGAGTAAAAGCAAATTTCTATGTTTGGATGTATCCATTGTAGCGGTGTGACGATACACTACATTCCCGATTGGATCCGTATCATGATACGTGGGAAACGATTCGATATGTATCATTATGCATTAATATACCAGAATTAGTCATTAATTCTTTGAACAATACTATAGTGACAGTAGAGTATTGCTGTTTTACCAAAGGCAGAAAAATAGACTGTGCCCATAACTTCACTTTTGGGATGTTTCTTGTTACTCACCAGCACACGCTGTGAATCACTTATGCACATCTTGTGTGCAACAATTACGTCAATTAGTCGATCGAGAGTCAACTATTTTGATCATCGAGTAATCATTTCAGTCTGGTTTCGAGCAAAATCTTCATTGTTTCAAATGTCAGGATATGCTGCTTTATTATGTTTATCTTATCATTTCTGGCAGTATGTGAAGAGTCTTTGGGTTTTCAAATGTTGGCTGGAGTGAAAAAGCAACGTCACTATAGCCTCTGAAAAAAATGTGACGAGCATTTTTCACGATTTGTTTTGGACAATATTAAAAGGAAATAATTCATTGTTAAAACAATAAGAAGATCAGTCGATGATCAAAATAAAGGTTAGTCGCAGCTCGTTTCTGTACTAAACCAGAAAATATTTGTGCTATCAGGGAATCACCGGGCGGTTTAAATGACACTTCGCGATACTATTATCACGATCCACTTCTGCGGTATTTGGACCGCATGTGTTCCTAATTAACTGGCTCCTGGCTGACCGCTTCCCACAAGCCCTCACCTGTCGCAGGCGAGCCTTGGCCCGTGCCATCTCCTCCTGCATGGTCTTCTTCCTGAACTCCTGCAGATTCTCGAAGTACTCCTCGACGTCCCGGTCATCCTGCACGAACAACGTGTCGAGCACAATCTTTCGTCCGCACACGTCGATGGCTGTGCTCAAGTACTTCTCCAGCTTCCTGCACGGTGTCTCCAAATCCCTCTCATGGTCGTCCCGGGTACCCGACCTCCGACTCGGAAAGAGAAAGTCCCAGATGTTGCCTTCCTCGAACTCTACCAGGTCCGGGAAACAGGCTCCCAGGATGTCCGAGACGCAGCTGAGCTGCTGGTGGACGTGTTTCAGGTCGCTCACGGAGAAGAGTCCGGCCCAGCTCGTCTGCGGGTCGCCGCCGACGGCGACCTCGTCTTTGCGTCTCTGCCGCTGTAACGTCCGGTTGTGGCAGGTGACGGCGAACTTACACTCGATGACGTTCCACTGTACGATGAAGCCCAGCTTGAACGTCTCGGTCTCTTCGAATATGTTGCTCTTGACGGCCACCCAGCCCTCCAGGCTGTCCAATCGCTCGCACTCGACGTTATTCATGCTAAAAGCAGATGTGTCACCTCGGCCACTTAGACGCCGCTTCCTCTGTTTACAACGTCCGCCATTTGCGTGACGTAAGGTGCCTTCAGGTACGTCTGAAACTTCCTAAACTTTCGTTCAACGGACCGATGACAGTTTTTGCTTACGGATAAATGCACCATTTAAGTTTGTTATAATCACATTTACGGAGAAATATATTGAGATTAAGAAAACTCTGTTCTTTATATTTTCAAGTAAAATATTATGTATGTTACTACTTTTACTATTATTTGTATGCAATAATCTTAATTTGTGCGCACAAGTGGTCAACTTTTCTTAAATTTTACGTTGAAGTAACAATCTGACAAAGAGACCGAGGCTCCAATTTCGATCATCGCGGTACTTGAAGAGCTGAAGAGGTTTTAATTCTGTCATCGAATAACCACATTCAGTATTTTACGAGGAGTAGTGAAGGCACCATGTCGTAGCTGCGATTTGGTTCAACTTTGATCCTGTGTATCACATGTTCGGGGATTTCCACCTCTTAATATCAAATCAATGGACAAATACTGAAACTGAAACTGTCTCTAGACTGTCAGACGGACATTTTTTCACAAGATCAACAAAAACAGTCCTGTAGATGATCTTACATCTATGTTTATCCAACAAATATTCAGCCTCCTGCATGGATGCCTGACAGCAATCTGACTCCCACCTATTTTTGTCACAGTTTCTGGGTGAGGTTTGGACTGCTCACAGAGGTGGCTGGTCAGACACCACTGCTTGGCCTGAAATGGTCGCTTAGAAGGGACTGGCTTACTGAAACCTTTCAGGTAAATTTGACACCAGATTCAAATAACAGATTTTTCCCCACAGGAAGTTTGCTTAGATGAAATGCGGTTTTGAAATCTAATCTTATTTCTTCATGCTGTTATGGATTGACGCACGACTTTCGGAACACTGTTCAGAAAGTTGTTCATACACATAGATTGATGTAGAGGAGGAAGTTTAAATGAATCTTGTGTCAGAGAGTAAAAGCATTGTCAACCTGTGCCCTCCTTCAGTCTCCTCATGGACCTGTATGAGATCAGGAGAGGCAGACTGGATGTGATTGCAGAAGAAGTGGAGCACCAGGATTTAGGTGCAGGGTCGACCACGATGGAGTCCCACAGAGTGGCTTCAGACAGCGGAGGGAGGAGGGCGACCCACCAGAAATTGTCTGTCAACACCAACCAGCCACGTGAGGACAGCTCTCCATCCCCCACAGAGACAGACGATGGACACAACGATGTGTTTAAGGAGGGAGAAGCAGAAGTACGGACACTAATACAGCTTTTGCCCATTAAGTATGAGTGTGATATTTAATATTTTCATATTTTGTTGGACCTGTGTGATTTAAATCACCATTTGGGCTGAAAACCTAAGCATATATTAAGATAAGTGGAAGGGAATCCCACTTGTCCTTGTTCTGTCAGGCTTCTTACTGCTACATTAAAAAAATAAATGACAATAACGTTACACCCAAGGACCCCTGGGTGGAAATTTACAACTTCAGATCTCTTTGTGGCTAATAAAACTGTCCACATGAAAGCTTTATTTCCCAGACCTGACAGCACAGGCTGTAGTTATGTTCCTGGTTTGAATTAAAAGATCAAAGCTTTAAGTATGCCTTTTGTTTTTCAGAGTGACGTTGTTGCGCTCAGAGATCGGCTGCAGGTGAAGGTTGCGGAGATGGAGAACTTCGCAGGTCACCTGGAGGAAATCTTTCTCACTGTGGAGGTAAAGGGCACATAAAAGGAACAGTGAGTTTAATGAATCGTACCGTTGTTGGGAGCACTTTGGAAAACTTTATTTTGTTTTATTGGAGCTCAGAGATCTTGTAACTTGAGGGTCCACGTGTGCCGCTGTAGGGCCTGACCCCAACAATCAACTTCGATCTGTCGTCTTCTCCCTCTTTTTTTCTATTTTGTTTAATGCACACCAAATCTGCAAATCTCTCACGGTGCTGTAATGATGATAAACGTGCGTGTCCAGGAGAATTTCGGCCGTCGGGAGCAGCACCTGGAGCAGCACTACAACGACGTGCTGCAGACGCTGTCCCAGCGATACGACGAGAGGTCGGCCGGACTAGAGGAGGAGAAGAAGGGGAAGCTGGAGGCCCTGTACAGCCAGCTGCTGGCCTGCGGTCAGGCCATGGACGCCTCCAAGGAGCTCATTGAGACGGCCCAGGAGGTCTACCGCAGTGAAGACAAGAGGCTTTTCCTCAAGGTGTTATAGCTTGTGCTCTTCAGCAAGTCAGCCAAATGTGCAGATTGCAGTAGTATACGTGACAGTGGACAGGACAAAATATAATGGAATATAGATATAGATATGGTATTTCTACATTTCTTGACATCTTTTTTCAATATTTTTTTTTGGCCTTGATGGACAGACTGTAATGCCCACCATTAGAAGGTAATAATGATGCTGCTCAGTGAGTTTGACACTGCAGTGCGATTTGAAGACTAACCAGATGTTAATGCCTGTAGTTTCACACTAATATTGTGCAAGTGGTGGAAGAATTATTATTCACATTATTTATGTAAAATTACTAACAGCACATTGTGAAAATACTCCATTTTAATTAAAAAAAACTTGCATTCATTTCAAAGAATGTGAGTATTATCAGCTGAATTTCTTGCAGCATCAATAGTAAATAGTCCTGTGAGTGTTTAATTATGTTTTTAATTAATATCACTGTGCTTTTAACTCCCAGCACTGCTGTCCTGTGAGATTCGTGTTTGTATAAAAAGTTAGTTCCTGTTTTAAGCTTTGTGACAAATAATCTGAGGGGTGTTTTAAATGGTTTATTTGAGTAGGAAGTAGGAAAACTGTCTCTCAATCCATAAAGGAATACAAGAAAAAAAAAAAAATCAAGGGAGCTTCAAGAAGTTAGGGATTAAAGGAAATAATGTAATCACCATCAAAAAAATACGTTTGCCTCTGAAATGTTGTCAGGTAGACAAAAAGAGTTCCAAACAATGGAAATACCCCAGTAAATGAAAAAATATATTGAATTTATTTTTGAATACAGTATTTGAGTTTTAAAGATTTTCAAAGAGTACTGAAATAACTCAGTCTGCATGTCGACCGAGCAAACTCCAGAATGCTACTAAAAATCAAGTATGTGGACCTGTGGACACAAGCTGCCTTGTCATTCTGTTAAATCTGGCTTTTTTTTAATAAATGTTGTATCACGCTAGAATCGAGGAGTTTGCCAAAGACGACATCAACCTCACGCTGGCTACACATCTCGGGTTCAACACACCGCTTGGCGACCTGTCAGATGTCAAAACCATGATGGAATCAATCAACATTGTTCCAGGTCAGCTTTAAAAAAACCTCTCATCTGCCTCAGTGCAGCACGTAGCTGCAGGTTAATATCTGCACTGGTGCCTCTTTGTGCTGTTGGACACCTTAGATTGGCTATAATCACAGTAATCAAGTGACACACAAGTTCCCACTCGTCTCTGTCAACAATGACACAATATTTAGGAATGTCAGTCTTAACTAACGTTAGCAATACGATTTTAAAGGATCTTCATTAAGAAAACCAACGTGCCAATCAGTGGCAGGGGCAGAAAAAATTAAAGGGGCCCAAAAAGTCATATATTTATAGCTACATAGTGAATTAGAAGGAGACCCTCGGGGGCACTTCACCATGTTTTCTCCAGTGAAAGGGCATCTAAGAGGGCACTCTAGCAGAGTTTATTTTTGAACACCAGGAAAAATGCCCACCAGTGATGCCAATGAAGCTTATTTGACCACTAAAAATCTCACAACAAACAGTGTTTTAGCATTCACCTAAACAGCTGAAGCAGCCTGGGACTAAAATGTTACAAAAGGAGGAGAAAAATAAAATAAAATAGCTCCATATATGTTGCCTGGCTAACCCACATTCATCAGAAGCCCTGAATTGATTTGATAGGCAATATTTGTGCTTGTCGAAATCACTATGGTTTCAGTTTATGGAGCTATTTTATGCCTTTTTTAAAAAAAAAAAAAAAGATGTCCCCAACAACTTTAGCTGTTCAGGAGAATGTCGCAAGATTGTTCAGCTATGAAGGTCCAGAAACCAGCAGCTGCATGACAGAAAATCATCAGTTGAATCACCCCGAGCATCCTACAGGTAACCAAATTATAGAATTAAATATATTTAAGGACTGAAGGACCTGAATAACACTGGCAGAAAGTTCATTAATCGTCAGAGTTCACAGAAGTGACTCTAAAGATCAGAGAAGGAAGAAATATCGGTTCGCCCTTTGAAAATGTGAGGAAAAGGTCTTCCTAATTAACCTTTCAGCAAAGCTTGTATCAGCGATATGTAGAATAAATAAAAGAACAGAGGTTTCAGTCTCATCTGTCTTTTCACCTGCTGTTGTACAATGATTTTTGGGCTGTAAATGGTTTGACTTGATAACAAACTGGGCTATTTATGTTCTCTGGCAGCTCCATCTGCCCCAGTAATCAACCCCCAGATACCCAACTCTGCCACCCAGACGTCCTTGCGTGTGTGCTGGAGCTTATTTTCCGACGACACGGTGGAGTACTACGAGCTTTATTACAGGCCAGTGCTGGAGGACACACCGGCAGACAGCACCTGCGCACCGCACGGTACAACAGAGACAGCGGTTGCATGATAACACCATCTACTGTTGAAAAAGTTTCTCCTGATGCAGGAAGCTCCTGATTTCTCTGATATGTTCTGATCAGCCATATTCACACCTGTGAACATACAAATATATTTTTTTTCTTTTTTAAGTAAACAAGGTAAAAGTGAAGGAGACCCACTGCACTGTGACAGATCTGCTGCCCAGTGCTCACTATGAGCTGTGGGTGACTGCTACCAACACCACAGGCATCAGTCCAGCCAGCGAGAAGGCTTTATACATGACAGGTAATAAACGCTTTATCCTTGAAAACCGTACTTGGGTTAAAGGTAGTTTTCTCACTTGATAGTAGCTTAGATAAAAGTTGAATTCACCCTTAAAAAAAAATACTTAAGACAGTCTTAAAGTAGCTTATATAAATGTACTTCAGTATCCAACGTGTCTGATGTTAGAATTTACAGTAGTGTTCAAAATAATAGCAGTCCAATGTGACTAACCAGATTCATCACTGTTATTAGTATATTTTTTATTGCTACATGGCAAACAAGTTACCAGTAGGTGCGGTAGATTCTCAGAAAACCAACAAGACCCAGCATTCATGATATGCACGCTCTTAAGGCTGTGCAATTGGGCAATTAGTTGAAAGGGGTGTGTTCAAAAAAAAATAGCAGTGTGGCATTCAATCAGTGAGGTCATCAATTTTGTGAAAAAACAGGTGTGAATCAGGTGGCCCCTATTTAAGGATGAAGCCAGCACTTGTTGAACATGCATTCTCTTTGAAAGCCTGAGGAAAATGGGTCGTTCAAGACATTGTTCAGAAGAACAGCGTACTTTGATTAAAAAGTTGATTAGAGAGGGGAAAACTTATAAAGAGGTGCAAAAAATTATAGGCTGTACAGCTAAAATGATCTCCAATGCCTTTAAAATGGAGAGCAAAACCAGAGACACGTGGCAGAAAACGGAAGACAACCATCAAAATGGATCGAAGAATAACCAGAATGGCAAAGGCTCAGCCAATGATCAGCTCCAGGATGATCAAAGACAGTCTGGAGTTACCTGTAAGTACTGTGACAGTTAGAAGACGTCTGTGTGAAGCTAATCTATTTACAAGAATCCCCCGCAAAGTCCCTCTGTTAAAAAAAAGGCATGTGCAGAAGAGGTTACAATTTGCCAAAGAACACATCAACTGGCCTAAAGAGAAATGGAGGAACATTTTGTGGACTGATGAGAGTAAAGTTGTTCTTTTTGGGTCCAAGGGCCGCAGACAGTTTGTGAGACGACCCCCAAACTCTGAATTCAAGCCACAGTACACAGTGAAGACAGTGAAGCATGGTGGTGCAAGCATCATGATATGGGCATGTTTCTCCTACTATGGTGTTGGGCCTATTTATCGCATACCAGGGATCATGGATCAGTTTGCATATGTCAAAATACTTGAAGAGGTCATGTTGCCTTATGCTGAAGAGGACATGCCCTTGAAATGGGTGTTTCAACAAGACAATGACCCCAAACACACTAGTAAACGAGCAAAATCTTGGTTCCAAACCAACAAAATTAATGTTATGGAGTGGCCTGCCCAATCCCCGGACCTTAATCCAATCGAGAACTTGTGGGGTGACACCAAAAATGCTGTTTCTGAAGCAAAACCAAGAAATGTAAATGAATTGTGGAATGTTGTTAAAGAAACTTGGAGTGGAATAACAGCTGAAAGGTGCCACAAGTTGGTTGACTCCAAGCCACACAGATGTGAAGCAGTTATAAAAAACTGTGGTCATACAACTAAATATTAGTTTAGTGAGTCACAGGATTGCTAAATCCTAGAAACAAAAAAGTTTGTACAAAATAGTTTTGAGTTTGTAAAGTCAATGGCAGACACTGCTATTTTTTTGAACACACCCCTTTCAACTAATTGCCCAATTGCACAGCCTTAAGAGCATGCATATCATGAATGCTGGGTCTTGTTGGTTTTCTGAGAATCTACTGCACCTACTGGTAAATTGTTTGCCATGTAGCAATAAAATATATACTTAAAAACCTGGATTAATCTGGTTAGTCACATTGGACTGCTATTATTTTGAACACTACTGTACTTAGGGTATGGCATCATTAAGAACAACTAAATAAACATTTTATTTTAAATAATTTGAAAACTTTTTGCAGCAAAAATAGAATCGGAGCACCAGAAAGTATGGAAAAGAATCACATACAGTGTAAATCACCTATTTTTGTCATCCAGCGGGATCCTTCTAACGGTTCTGTTGTCTCTAGATGTCCCCTGAAATCACATTTAGGTCTATTTTTCTCCACTTTGTCACATCAATGAGGTCAGAATAAACAATTGAAGTCTAAATTGCCGATTTTCTCGCGGGCCCAGTGCCATCGCCTCCGGTGATCAAGCAGAGGGAGTGCACGAGCTGTCCAGAAGCTGCGCTGATCCGCTGGGAGTCAGGAAACACCAACCCTGTAGACTCCTACACTGTGGAGCTCAGTGAGCTGGGGACTGACGGCACACAGAGCGGTGTCACTGAGTAAGACCTGCGTTACTAACATATACCTACAGCCAGCCAGCAAACAAACAAAGCTTTTTTTCAGTGCACAAAGTGTAAGTTGAAACAGCACTGAAAACACTTGAACACTCCTGGACATGCTGGTCTTAAAAGATGCAGTACCGCATGACGTTTGTCTTCACTGAACAGCCTTTAATAAGGCGTGTGCTTTATTTTATCCAATAACACGCCTGTGTTTATGCTTGCCTGGGATTTTTGAGGTCCCATGGTTTTGGAGCTGCTGAATCAAGACACTCTGTCCTAGAAAATCTATTCTTAGCCGCAGCTCCTGCAGCACTGTTACCCTCAGCTAGAGAAGCGTCTTCACATTTCTGGGTCATTGTCATTTTTTATTCGGTCACTAAAAGCAGAGCAGTAAAACTATTTAAATGGGGTGTTTTTGCATAGAGGCACCTAAACTGGGCCCATTACTCAAATATGACAAAATCTCCTCCTTAACCATTTATCCATGTTTCTGTCTAAAAAGGTGTTAATTGTTGTGCATTTAATATACTAGAGGAAGTGATGTCAGCCTGGTTAATCCTTCAGATCTATAGTGGCCGTGCCCACCTGTCAGTGTGTGATCCAGCTGCAGGCGGGACGGCGTTACCTCATGTCTGTGAGAGCAGTGAACATCGGCGGGCCGAGTGACAGGAGTGAAGTTATCACCGTCTCCACAACAGGTGGGAACCGTCATGGAGCAGCCTGGTCATGGTACATGTCACAGTAATGAAAACTTACCCGTTATTACTGAATCACTCAGGCATCATTGTCAACTTTCTTTATAACCAAATAACACAAAGATGTAAACTTGAGTTTGATTACCTTTTAAGTCCATAAGAGGTTTGCAATTTTCCCATCTGTAACTGTCTTGGTTGCTCTTATATTCTCACAACTTCACGTGTTTCCTGAACTACTCGTATTTTTGGGAGGCTGAATTCATAAGTTTCTGTATTGATAATGTTTAACAAAACTATCTTTAAAACAACTACTAGTGGTAGTAGATGTGAATTTGCACATTATTGATGACTCTTTGCTTACCTGTATTAGGTACATTCTTCTATCTCCTGGAACACAGCGCCCATCCTTGCGTGTCCATCTCTGAAGATGGCTTCACCATATTTTATGGAGATGAGGAACTGCCGATTAGCGCTATGGCCTCAGATGGTAACACCTTCACCAGGTGAAGCAGCCCGTGTGTTCTTGAGCGGCATCAGGTGATGAGAAGTATTTGATGTGAAACCTCCATTTGTGTTTGTGCACAGGTGTGTAGCTGTACTCGGGGATCTGATTCCAGTACGCAGTAGGCATTACTGGGAAGTGGAGGTGGATGATGAGACAGAATTCAGGATCGGAGTTGCCTATGAGGACACAGAGAGGAACTCCTACCTCGGAGCAAACAATAGCTCCTGGTGTATGAGACACATTCTCACCCCAACCAGGTAACAGCACTACGCGTCTTTTAGAATAACACCGTCAACATGGCATAATTATGGAATATTTACATGGATTTCATATGGTGTCCATTTACATTGACTTTATATAGCAGTAACCCTCCTTAATTACCAAGAAAACAAGCATTTTCCGTTATTAAAGTTTTATAACAATCTGGCTCCAAATGTTAACACACTGCATGATTACATGCTACAGTGTCCAAATGCCTTTTCTGAGAAAGAACCAGGACAGTTTTTATGCACTACTTGACTTCAAAAACATTGAATAACATTGAAATCCTGCCATCATATTAGTTTTTTTCCCCCCACACTGAGGCTATAAAGGTAAAACTGGTTGAAGTAGCCCTGTAGCTTGGCAACTTACTGATAGACTCTCATTCTGGCCATTTGTTGTGCAAAGTTTGGAGGAGGAACAGGCTTTCACAACAAGTAATGACAGATTATTTTGAACAGTCTGATACAATCGGCATGCTGACTATAGGGAACAACTACTTACTGCAGTTCATGGAAACTAGACCAAAACTATATTTTTAGACACCAGGAATTTTCCTTTCCCAAGCAAAAAATTGTACATCCGCTCTGTGTGAAACCACTGAAGGTCCAAAATCAGTTGAATATGTTACTTTGTGTGTGTTGCTATGGCAACTCCTCTTGAAATTAAGACTGGACGGTTGAATTGTCACATTTATGGAATCAGAGCAGGACATCAGGCCTGGATGTGGTTTCCATTGTTGGTGATTTTACCTACGCTCAGATTAACAATTACATTTCGGTCTTCTTTTCAAATCCTGCTGTTGGCTGATTATTCAGCATCTGCTTTACTAATGGATGACTGAGTGGGAAAATGATCACAAACAGAATAAGACAATGCTTTATATTTAGATCCAAGCTGCTATATGCAATAATGTTTCCCTCTTCCTTTATTTGTTTAGGCATAAATATGAGTTCCTGCATAATGGTTGGAGTCCTGACCTCAGGATTACAGTGAACCCAGTGCGGATAGGTGTGGCACTGGATTTCCAGAGGGGGACTCTCTCCTTCTTTAATGTGGATCTTAAACAACACCTGCACACCTTCCACTGTAACTTCCAAAATTATGTTCTCCCCTGCTTTGGCTTAGACAATCCAGGAACTCTTACTATACACAACGCCATAGAGGCTCCTGAGTACGCATTCATCTGACCCAGTACTGCAGTGTAAACATGAAATAAAACACAGCTGAACAAAGGTATAAAAGTGTCTTTTAAAAATAAGAGTTTTTCAGTTGTATTTATTAAAGTATTCCATGGGAACCGGCGTACACCATTTTCCAAGATATGAAAAAAGTTTCACTGAATTTTACAATTTGTATTTATACCACCAGCAGCTGGAGCAGAACAAGTATTTAAATAATTAAAAACCCCTTTTATTTTCTTTTAACAAAACATGATTTAAAAAATGAAATAAATGTGATTTAAAAGAAAAATTCTGTTGTAATTATTGTACAATTGTATTCATATCTTAAAAAGGGAAAATCCACCCTGAAACACTGTTAAAAGTGGGTATTTTGTTTTTTAGTGGGGTGTATTCTTGGTTAACAGGTAATCTGCATTTGGTGATTGGTACCTGTTTTAGTCTCTTAAGAGGGCATTTACACAAGGGGGGAAAAAAAACACTGTAGAAATTTTGTATTTTCTAGTCAAGTTGTCGTTTCCACATGCCAAATGACATAACCAAAAGACGTGTTGCATCTTAAGTCATGCGGCTACAAGAATACAACAACAATGCACAAGATGGTGGGCCATCTACCGCATACTTCAATGTTTACAGGAGCTTTTATGGTAAACATAAATTTGAATGGCCACCTCTGACTCTGACCAAAGCCAGCAGGTTCTCACCAAATGTGTGAGGGGTTATAGAAAGACATTAGGAAAACTGTGACAACTGCACCAAGACAAGGAAATTTAAATCCTCTGTCCTCAAGAGTCCAGGAAAGCACCAGATACTTAAAATTATGACACTAATAGAACATGCCAGTGTTTCGTTTTCCTGCTAAATACTAATCTGTACTGAACAGTATTGCTTTATTATAACGGTCACCCTGACATTGAATGATACTTGTTCATCTGTCTTTAAAGTCCTCACATGAATGTTACTGAAGAAATTGCATGAGAGATGAATAGTAAACCATCTCTGCTTGAAAAAGATGGTTAAAAAAAGTGCTTTAGATTTTTGCTTGTAAAATGTTCAGCAATAATGTTGTCTTTTCTGGGTAGAACAGTGTTTGATAATGGGTAGATTTTTCCTTTTATGGGACTTGTGTTGATATATTCAATGTAGACTTGGGGTCTGTGGGTATCCTGGGCAGGATGGAAGTTATGAGTAATCGGTCTTACTGCTGCGTGTCCTTTCCTCCTCTTCGTCAGAGGAATCTCCTCCGTAGGGTACTAGCCCTGATGCATCTTCGTCCACCTTACACTTCTTCTCACACAGCTCTTCCTGAACGCCTGAAACGTCACAATAAAAATAGAGACACAGAAGCATAGGAAGAAAGTGGACAACAAGAAAAACAAGGGTGGGGGTAAAGAGAGAGAGCAAGAGAGGGCAAAAGGGGAAAAAAAAAAAAAAAAAAAAGGGAGCCAATTGAAGAGCCTCATGTTAGCGGTAGTTTCGTATGATCCACAGCCAGGGGAGGGAAGATATCAAATGAAACGGCAGCAGAGCACACATCCATAACAGGCGGGTCCAGGAAGCATGTTGAGAGAGAAAACAAGGGAAAGACAGAAAACATATACAAGAACAGCATGTCAGTTGGTTCTACCAATGAGATTCACACAGGTCTCCACTCCTCCCCATTCCTCCATGGGGGGAGATGCCATTTCATGCAACAAAATCTCTACCAAAGAAATGTCTGACTTCTCAGGTTCTCAAAGCTTTTAGGAAGAAAGAGAAATGCATACCCATTGATGCAGTGCTGATGGGCAGACTGGCTGGATCACCTGTCACTGCACCTCTTGGCCTTTTCTGTGCAACTGGGGTGGGAACCACAAAGGGAAGTGGTGGCGGTGGAGGCATCAGAATCCTGACCAATGAAAAACATACAGTAAATATATACACCACCAGGACTCATGCAGACAAGAATACATTAGAAAAGAAATGACATCAATTAACACACCTTTCTTCTTTCTCTTCTCCAACTCTGGAAGCAGGAAGTTCAGACTCGTGGGGAGCAGGGCCCTCTAGAGAGCTGCTTGTAGGCTGAAAAGATACACACACACACACACACAAAAAGGTTTGATCTACCAGGAAAAACAAGTCTCCCATCTAAAAACTTAATTGTTAAATGCTTACATTTCAAAACAACATAATTTTGTAATTGTTGAATTGTGTTACGTTACAATTGCACAGCAGATACTTTGTAGCACTACACAAGTGTTTCTATTGTGGCTATACAGCCGTTTAATCAGCATCTTATTCACTGAATCCATATTCTAAAATTGTCTTTGACCTAGAAATCATAACCTTCAAGCATAAAATTAAAACTAGTGATCATTTATTCATAAAATATTATAGTTCCAGTTTCACATGACCTGACACTACATCACTGGCAGTGGTAACTCATCCACCTATCTCCGCGCTCCTGAGTGATACTTTCAAATGTAGAAAAATGCCAAAATATATACTCTCCAAAACTGACAACAATGCTTATACCGAACTACAGACCAGCATCCCCCTTCCTGCAGCATTTCTGAGAGGCAATATTCCGCAAAGGACCCGGGAGCAGCACAAATGTCTGGGTAGTTTGAGATAGTTGGTTTGTATGAGGGATCATAATTTAACCTTTCAACCTGCAGTGTGGAGCATCTGTCTCCCTCTTCTGGCAGTCTGAATAATTATAGAAGACATAGGCTCTAACATACAGTTACAAGAAAAAGTATGTGACCCAAACACAGTCTTATTCAACTAATACCACACAAACAATTATATTTTTTCATGTTTTTATAGAGCACATAATGTAAACATTCACAGTGCAGGGTGAAAAAGTATGTGAACGCTTGGATTTAATTACTGGTTGACTCTCCTTTGGCAGCAATAACCTCAACCAAATGTTTCCTGTAGTTGCAGATCAGACCATCACAGTGGTCAGGAGGTATTTTGGACCATTCCTCTTTACAAAACTGTTTCAGTTAGGCAATATTCTTAGGGTGTCTGGTGTGAATCACTCTGTTGAGGTCATGACTGACTGGGCCACTCCAGAAGACGTATTTCCTTCTGTTGAAGCCATTCTGTGGTGGATTTCCTTCTGTGTCCTTTGCATCACCCATCCTTTGTTGAACTTCAATAGGTGGACAGATGGCCTCCTGCAAAATGTCTTGATAAACTTGGGAATTCATTTTTCCGTCAATGGTAGCAATTCGTCCACGCCCTGCAGCCCCAACCATGATGCCCCCTCCCCCATGCTTTATAGTAGGGACGAGGTTTTTTTTATGTTGATGTGCTGCGCCTTCTTTTCTCCACACATCGTGTTGTGTGTTCCTTCCAAACAACTCAACTTTGGTTTCATCTGTCCACAGAAGATTTTGCCATGAGTGCTGTGGAACATCCAGGTGCTCTATTATAAACTTCAAACGTGCAGCAATGGTTTTTTTTGACAGTGGCTTCCTCTGTGTTGTCCTCCCATGAACTCCATTCTTGTTTAATGTTATATGTATCGTAGAATTGTCAGAGATTTCAGTAAGTCTTTAGCTGACACTCGAGGACTCGTCCTCAGTTCACTGAGCATTTTTGCACTGTGCTCTTGCCGTCATCTTTACAGGACGGCCACTTCTAAGGAGAGTAGCAACAGTGCTGAACTTTCTCCATTTATAGACAATTTGTCTTACCGTGGACTGAAGAACATCAAAGCTCTTAGAGATACTTTTGTAACTCTTTCAGGCTTTATGCAAGTCAACTATTCTTAATCGTAGGTCTTCTGAGAGCTCTTTTGTGCGAGACATGGCTCATCAGGCAATGCTTCTTGAGAATACTAAACTCGGAAATGGTGTTTTTTTTTCCATAGGGAAGGGGAAAGCTTTAACCAACACCTCTAATCTCATCTCATTGATTGGACTCCAGACTGGCTGACTCCTGACTCCGATTAGCTCTTGGAGAAGTCATTAGCCTAGGACTGCACTGTGAATCTTTACATGGTGTGTTCAATAAAAACATAATTTTTTTGTGAGGTATTAATTTAAGCAGACTGTGTTTGTCTATTGTTGTAATTTAAATTAAGATCAGATCCCATTTTATGACCAATTTATGCAGAAGTCCAGGTAATTCCAAAGGGTTCAAACACTTTTTCTTGCAACTGTACATCCTTGTTTCTGTAGCCTACTTTGTTGCTATGGTTTCCCCCTTCTTCTCTGTAAAACAAATCTTTAAAGGTGTTCCTGCCAATCAGCCAGCTTGGGAATATCACCACAGACACTAGCATAACAAATCCATTATGCTGTGAAAAATGTCTCAGCTTCATTAGCATTGTGTGATGACCTGTGACCAGACCTGATGGTTAACAGATATTCTTTAAAAATAAATAAATTAATAAATGGAAGTCCCACACTTCAATCATCTGTGTAACTCACCAATAAACTCAAAAATAGACAAGCATTAGTCATGGGCAAAACACAAGTAGAACAAAAAGAACGGCCTTTAAAATTTTTTAATGGATTGTAAATTTATCCAATTCCATTTTTACGTTTAGAAGTGACTACTGTAGTTTCTCACTTGTCTTGTCCCATCTTAAACATTGACCGATATGTTAATGTTAAAACGTCCAGAATTCTCTTTTACCGACATGCGCAGGCGCCAGCTAACCTGTTCTTCCTGAGCCCCCTCCCGGAAATTAGGTTGGGGACTTCCTGAGTCAGCTGGGCTGTTTAAAGATTCTTCAGGCTCCACTGTCTCACTGCCGCCAGGATTCTTAAACAGACAAAAACCAACATATACACTGATGCTCCAGTAGGATTAAAAAAAAAAAAAAAACTTGCCAAGGTTCAAGCTGAGTTTAATGTATTAACTATGTTCTCACTTTAACGTGGTGTTAAAGTGTTAAAACCATTGTAGCAACAAGCATTTTTAAAACAGTTTTACCATTTCAAAATCTGAATCAATTGACAAGTTGACTGCTGAAAACAATAACTAAAGGTTAGTAACTGTAGTCTTTGGAAATTACCTGGACGAGATAAGGATGCTGTTTTCTAGGACACACTGGATACTGAACCATTGCCTGAGAAGATTGAGGGTTTGTCGACATGTTAGAATGACTTGGGGGACCATTTGCATTACTCCAATAACCACTGGCTCCTGGGTACGCTGAATAGCCGCCAGTATACCCATTTGCTGGGTAGTTATACCAGGACCCCTGGCTAGAGTAATTGCTATTAGCTGGATATCCATGTGCTGCGTATGCTGAAATGAAAGTATAGAACTTGGAGTTAATAGTATATATCACATAAGTTAATAATGGTGTTTTTGACAACTGCGACCTAGTGTCACAACCTATTCCTGAGCTACTTAATACATCAAAGGAGGATCAATTACCACAAGAAGAATGCACTCAGGTAGTACCTGAAATTTGATCACCAAGGTGGAATTAGTACAAAGGTGGGAAAGAATACTCACGTTGTGTAGACCCTGTGGCTGTGTACATCGACACCAAGCGGGCATGTTCAGCTCTCACCTGGACAATAGCAAAACAAAAAACTGTAAAAAGCGATACAACAGCTTACAAAGCCCGTCTTGATTTATTTTCAACTACTGAGTTGTGTTGTGGGTAGGTGCAGAGCACTTGAAACCTGTCTCTGGACATCAGGTGGTTCACACTACCACTTTTACTTTAGGAGGCAGGTATCAGTGAGTACTATATTCTTTTATAGTTTCACCTTCTTAAACCTCCCATTCGAATCTCAGCAAATTCACTACTCAACAACATTTTTTTAAGATGAAGCATTAACTTACAGTCTCGAGCAGGCTCTCAGTGAGTTTCTTTGCTGCCTCCAGTCCAGCTGCATTTGGGTGGCTGTAACACACAAAAAAGCCATTGGGGAGTTTGATTAAGAAGTCTCAGGACAACTAGCAGAACACAAAGGCAGGTTTTTTATCTAATAAATGCAAGCAGGACTCTCAGGTGGTTATTTTATTCACAAAATTTGGATTTAAACTTTGGGTTGATGTCATAATGTCCCAACACCATGTATACCAGTTCATCTAGTTAAGATGAAGTTAAGAAAGGTGAGTTTAAGGAATAAACATACCTGATGTAGACGTAAAGAGGCTCAAAAGACTCCCGTTTTGATGCTTGCTCAATGTAGCCAGAGCTTTTTCCCCTGAGAAAGACTCGAGCCCCTGTCTCAGTCTGGATGTGATTCAGGTACGAACCTCCTGGACCCTCGACCTTTTCATTCACATTGAATGAGGGCAGCACTTGGTCCAGACCCACA
>KV751315.1:13917637-13930426 GCA_001698575.1 Mola mola | reverse complement strand
AAAAAAAAAAAAAAAAAAAAAAAAAGATATGTTAGGACAACACCAAACATTTGCACTCATCCAAAAATTGTTTTTCTATCTAGTAATCTAACGCTCACAAACCTATCTTACATGGTGACGGATTGGTGGTGAATTTAATTTTAGACAGATGGACACGTACCTGGTCCACACAAAGGGCATGTTCAGAACATGAGAGCAGATATGGAGCTTTTTTTTTTTTAAATTGAATCAAATAATTGTCAACCTTGTCTAATCTACCATCTGAAATCAAGTCCCCTGTTTTTAAGAGTGAAGAAAAGGTTTAATAAAAAGAATGTGAGTATCAGATCTGGCCAGTACCAGCAGATGGAGTCATCCTGGGACAGCATTAATACATACCCTCCTTTCCCTTTTTCAGCTTCGGTCATGAAATGACCTTTTGTTGAGACAACTGCCCCACTAATCTGTCGGATCTGGAAACAGTTCATGAGAAATTTGATTAAAGCATCAGAAAATTGTTAAAGAATACATTCAAAGCCGGTAAAGCTTTTCAAAGCTCCTAACTTAATCTCAATTTCGCCTCCCTTAAATAGCAGGGTGTGCGCAATGGAACACTGCCATGGCATTTTTCCACTTACCTCTTCCTGTGTCTTGCCTTTAGTGAGAAGGTCCCTGCAATTTAGAGGTACGTCATTTATGTCAACCTCTGTGACCACCATCTCTTCTATAGTTGCTGGTACAGGCATACTTGGAGGTATCTAAAGCATAGACATGGAAAAACATAAGTCTTCTAACAGCTGCACAAACAAGTATACAGTAATTATCTTTTTAAGTATGTGCACCTTTGCAAGCAATGGTGGAGGAGTCAGCAGTTTTCCTTTTGCCATCAACATTGCATTTATTTTTGCAGCCATGGCTGCAGCCATTTCCACTCCACCCTGAGGTGTTGGCTTCCCTCCTGCTTCTGGTGGTTCTGACACTGTGCTGTTTGGACCAGCAGAGCCAACGACTCCTGGTAAAGAGATGGGGCGGGATGCATTTTCACTGCTCGCCTGTTGCTTTACATCCACACTCTGTTTAGGTTGGGCTGGCTTATCCCATCGGCTGTTTAGGCAGCTGACAATTTAAAAGAAAAAGGAAAGCAAAAGTGTTGATCATCGTGCTTTTAATCATTCAGTCTTATAACGATATTTTGAAAATGGACTACGTGGCTTGGACTTGTGTTATAAAAACTAAAATGGCATTTTCCTTGTCTATTTAGGTGGCAATACTTCTGGACACTAGATGACAGAGTGTACAACCATGGTGTGGGGAGGGAAAATGGGGCTCTCAGTACACAATAACGACCCGCACGCTTTCTCCGTTCTTTAAATGTCTTTATATACATCTGCACAATGAGATCACGTTAACATCACCCAAAACAGGCAAAAACATCTAGAGGAACATGTTCTTTACACCGTAGACTGAAAACGGTTGTGGAAAGCTGTTTTCAAATATTAACCAATGCATTACCACGTTTAAAGGTATTTTTTCACCGGTTAAAATTTGTATGTTTTAAATGTCCTTATGGAACCAAATCTTTGTTTGCAACTTAATAAGAAGCTAGATTTTCCTGAGTGCTAACAACCACCAAAGTTAGCTAGCAAAACGCTCAGAGATGCTAGCTAACTTAACAAGGTAACTTTAATTCCCGTTTTGGGGTGCTTGTTTTACACATATTTCTACTCTACTTATTCATACTTTATTATTTGAGTGTTCAGATAGTACACAGCGAAGCCAAGTACCCGTGTAGACTTTCGGGGGCATAAATGATGAACTGTAAGCTAACATGGTAACAGGCCATGATCCTGAACGCTAGTTAGCCTTAGCTTATTTTAGCGGACTAGCTCGCTGATCAGTGTAGTGTTGTGACCACTCATAAGTTATTCAAGTTAACGGTACCGGACGTATTTACAAAAAAAAATAATTCAACAGAAACTTACGGTGTTTGTCCAGTCATCCCCGAAGACATAGCACCACCTCACCAGAGTTGCAGTAAAATTAAAATACTTTCTAATGTAGCTGATACTGAACGACGGTGGCCATCCGCCCGCTCACGTTGACGATTTCCTCTGACGACCTGTCGTAAAGTCGGACTTGGCGGAAGTTGAGCTGTTCTCTTGTGACGTAACATTATCCGCCTAAAAATTTAATTAGAAATTAGAGGCTGACTCGGGATCTTCAGGCCATCGATTTTAAATGTACCATTAAATCCGGAGGGATCCACAAACTGTAAGGCCCTCTGGTCAGGAGTTCATGACCATGACCTCATCCGGCTGGGAAGGGCCGCAGGGGCAGTAAAGCTGGGCCCCAGTTAGGACGACACATATGAAGGAAAAAAAGGAACTCTGACCATGTGGCAAAATTTGCTGTTTAAAATAGAAAAAACCCCAAAAACCTTTGTTATAGAGTGGAAAGCTAATGTGCCTGTGGAGTTTAGGGAGCATATTGTGAACATCCTCAGAACGCTCTGCAGTAACTAGAATTCAATCATTTGTATTCACTTCATTCCACAAAAAAAAATAAAAATAAAACAAAAATCTCAGAAATACAGAAATCTCACAAATAGAAAAGATATTCAGGAGAGCATTAAAAGTATTTAGATGGCACTGCGAGCTACTGGTTCTCTTGATTTGTTTGAGTGGAAGTGGAATGAATTTATTTTTACCCACCCCAAAATAAATCATAAATTTAAATGATGTTGTAGTGGACAGAGAAGTCAAGACAGCACTTTAGATGCGTAAGACCATTGTTTTAGCATCAGTGCACACTTATTACAGCTTACAAATCAAGTTAGAGGTTTTCTGCAACCCCCCACCCCACACACACACAGTTTTCTACAGTTTTGAATAATTTAAAATACAAAGTCACCTTAAATGCTGAGAATGTTCTCTACTGGTAGTTGACATATCATTGATGAAGACACTTCCATATTTAATATTTGGAATACTTGGAATTTAAAAAAAGATTTGTATTGCATCCCCAGTATTACTACACGGATTCTGGGACACTTTATTAAACTAACTGGTAAACAACCTTGAACAACTGATTACAATCCGTTGACGTCTTCCCCCCAGGTGAGATCTGGTATCTGGCAACTGAATTAAAACTGTAACGTGACACTAAGACACTCTCAAAGAAGTTGAGCATATTTGTTTGATGTGTCATCTTATATATATAAATATGTACAAAATGTGTTTCTCCTTTTTTCTTTAAAAGTGATGTTCAAACCACCATTTAAAACAAACTTGGTCCTTTCTTGTCACATAAACAGAGAAAAAGTAAAGATCAGAGACATGAGAAGACAGGCATTGCAATCATTGCAAGAATTAAGACTACAGACTTATAATTGACATTTTATTTTTCATTGAATAGTTTCTATTTTTTTTTTTCCGTGCCTTCAGACCAAGATGTGAATCAGAAGGAACAAACAAATCCCCTGATTGTGTGTACAATTCTGTCATATGAGAGAAACAAAGAAAACTGTGGTCAATACATCTCATTAACCATCATTTGTTTAGCTGTTATGGCATTTATATACTGTTTAAAGAGGAAACATTTTCATTAAGCAACAATCTTTAACAAATATTAGTATCCTAAACTGAAACCAGCCTCGAACAAAAAGCTGTTGCCTGGGTCTGTGCATAAAAATGTGTTGGACGAGTGGCCAAAATAGTGATGTTTGATCAAAAAAAAAACAAAAAAAACAATGCAAGCTGGCCTCTAGGAGACTGCTTAGAGACAGTGATAGACAACTCTGCAACCCACATCCTTCTTAACCATTTAGTTCTCTGTATATATCCTCTGTGTGACCATCCAATTCACAGGTATTCAGATAGCTTTAATGGTCGATCTCATTTGTTGCAAATCCAGTGTAAAATTCATTGTCTATAAAAATATTGAGATTTACTGGAACATAACCTTCTGACTATGTTATAAGAAAAAACTCCAGATGTCCTTTGCAGTTGCACAGTGGGATGTACTGTATAAATATTGTATAAAATAAGGCAGTCTTTTCAGTAGGATAAACCAGATACAAAAATTTCTGGGAGAAAAAATTTTTCAAGTCCAAAATGTTTTCACATATTTCTGCTGTTGTCAAATGTCAAGCGGCTTACAGCATTAAACCAAGAGTTGGGGACTGTTGCAACATTGAAATGCACCCACACCTAAAACCCAAACACACACACACACACACACACACACTCACACAAACAGACACACACACACGCACACACACACACACACTAACTCCTGATGATCAACATTAACAGCTTATTCTGCAATGCAACATCCCGTTCCTGGACAAACCACTGAGACTTAGACATTTCTAATATTGTTTACAGTGCAATACAAAAGTGTTCATTCAAACTGGTACTTTTGATAAGAAAATAAAAATGTTTAATATGGTAATGCTTCATATGAATAATATTGTGATTCTTAGTTTTTGTTGAGAGCTATAGTAGTATTTGTCTTCATCAGCTTTGGCTTTTTCTCTCTCTCGTGTTTGAGATTCATTTTGTTCTTATTTACCAACTAATTCATTTAGGAATTTTAATATAGAAAAACGGAACATCTAAGAAAAATTAACATACCAAATCATCTGTAATTAGTTACCTATGATCGTGATGCTGAGGTTTTTTTTTTTAATCTGTCAGCAGTGGCCTAAGGTAAAGATCCACTCTCTGACGCCAAAATAAAGCATCCCCTCCCACACGTCTCTTACGACAGCTACCTGTCAACTCGGATGGGTTTCTGCAGGACACATGAATATATTGGCCCCCTACCTTCCCCAAAAATCAAAGAAAAAAAAAGCAGTGGAGTGTTCTTTTATGGTGAGGCTCTGAGGGCAGAGGGAGTCTTCCTGCTTTGCTGTGAGCACAGGCCTGACAGGGACTGGACATCTTTGTATCCGGACCACACTTCCACCTCTCCAGTGTCGCTTGCTCTTTAAGTAAACAAGCAGTTTTTACTAAAGCAGCAACTTCACAGGCCGACGGGAGAGCCACCTTGGAAAATAAGAGGACGGATGCTTTGCCAGGAGGCCTGCAAGGACCCTCTCTCAGTCACGTCGCTTAACCAGCTAAACTGTGAATGCCTGAGAGGCACAAGAAGTCATGAGGATGCCGTGTGTCTATGTCCGTTTGTCACAGTTCTCATCTGACAGGGGCTGTAAAGCCAGCAAGGTCACTGCTGCCACTGCCTGTCAGAAAGTCCTTCTGTGGTTTCTGCAAGGACGGACATGTGTATGCTCGGCGTGCTACAGAAGCAGGAGGTTAAAGGCGAGGAGACCCTTTGGCTGGTAGGGAGAGAGGCACCCCCAGCACGAGAGGGATGGGCTGCCCAGGACTGCAAAGTCCCAGCGCCGGACACACGGCGGCCCCTACTCTGGAGGCGGTCGCAGGCTGTGCAGCTTCCTCTCATCCAGGCCTTTCCAGTACTTAAAGTTGTTGTCCAAGTGCTGCATAAGATTGGGAAGGTCTGCAAAAGCTGGAGGGACGACAAATGATAGTGTGGTCTATTTCATTTATTTATTTTTTTTTTAAATAAACAGCATTATTTTTTAAAAATAGAATTCTGTATCCCTAAGACTTACAACAAATGTAGATTTATTCAGTTAATTTGAAAGCTGTATTATCTAACATACACATAATAAGGACATTTATTATTCCTTTTCAAGATTTCTATACATTCTACTTCTATAGGGCACTTAGGATTCTCTTATTTACTAAATAACAACTTATTGTATGTAGATTTATACCATCCATGTACTGTATGTAGCTTTAGTGTTTGCATTGTGCCGCCATGACTTACCATCCCATGCATCAAACATGTCTGTAATGAAGTAGTCTATGAAGGAAATCTGGGACTTGGGGATGCTACACGTGTTTCTGTCAAACACAGGCATAACCACTGGTAGACCTTGTCTCTTCTCCTCGTCCGTCTGTGCCAGAGAAGAGCGCACGATTGATCATCACACACAATGAAATATAGCTGCATTCAGCTGGCCACATCATCAATGCCAGATTATTTCTTGCCGATTACCTGTGCAAAATATTCCTCTGAGATGCGTCCTGCCCATTCTATACAGAGCTCCAAAGGCCTGCACGGATTGGATATGTCTGCACACTTAATCAGCATCCGCTTGACAAGGATGCGATTCTCAGGGGACGTCAGAATGCTTTTGACGGATTCCTCATCGTTGTTTCCCTAAAAAAAAGAAACATAAAAAAAAAGACACAGATAAGGAACATATTGGCAACAGAGGTTGTACTAAGAGCTAAGTAGAGCTTAACAGTTTCAAAAAATAACCTTGTACTTAACATAAATCCAACAACACTGGCAGCTGATTAAGACTTTAATTTTCCTTTATGGAGAAGGACTGTGCTCAATATGAGCTCTTGCCACTCTTACATGCAAGATTTGCAGCCTACTATATGTTTCATAATTGACTTCTCTGACAATTATGCTCAGTTGAAATACAGAGGGTATATCAGTGGGTTTGATTTAGACCTCAAAGATAACTGAACGACCACCACAGAAGGAGATATGTTTAAGAGATAGAAAGTTACCAAAGCGACAGCTATGAAATTGGCTGTATTCAGTTGAAAATGAGCATCAAGTCTTTTGTTCACGTCATTCCTGCCTTTAAAAGGCAAGACGACTTTTAAATGTCAGTGTTGAGCATTCCACACAGAGACGGGAAAGATGGTACCGAGCTGTAAAATTCTCTCCCCACAAAGACATCCCTGCCCTGGCAACAACGGGCCGCACGGTATCATCAGCACACAATCTTTTAAAACTGCTGTTGGACTGAGAAGGAACCCGTACCAGTGTGTGACAGAGGGAGATTATACTAGTTTAAAGCATTTATTGAGTGTCTGAATGTTGCTGTGTGTTCTTCCTGTTCTGATAAACAGCACTGATCTATTTAGGAAAAGAAAAAAGCTAAAATTAGTCGCACTATTTCTACATGGGAACTACTTTTAAAAAGAGCGGCAGGATGAGTTGATGTTTCTTAATCTTACCCCATTCTCCTCCAGGGCAGCCAGTGGCTTGTTGATGCTGTTGACAAATTTGTTGACATGTTCAAAGTGTTTGGTCATCTCGGTTGCGAGCACCATATCAATGATAGCCTGTCGTAGTGTTCGGTATTCATTCCTGGGGGGAGAGAGAAAGAGCAGGGGAAGACGGAAAACAGAGTGAGATGACAGTGTGGCAAATAGCATGGAAACCCGTGTGAACAGTTTCTCCCTTCTGACTGCGGCAACAACAGCGATGAATGGATGCTTTGTTTACCTCCCCCCTCTGAAGGGACCAGCACACGTGAGCTATTCTGCTCGGGGACTCAAATCACATTATTTCCCTCACTGTTGTGAACACACACAGTATTTATTTCATTTGCATGCTTGTATCTTATATTTTTAACTTAACTAAAAATAGATAAAGTATGAATATTTCATAATGATGCACTAGTGCATCTAAAAAAAATTAGAATATTGTGATATTACCATATTCATTAGATCATTTTGGCCCACAACTTAAAAAAAAAAAAATCAATTCGTCAAAATTAAAACCAGAAAGAGGTTTACATTTTTAACTTTACTTGTAATGAATATAGAATATATGAAAATAAAAAAAAACAAAAAAAACTTTTCCCCGATAGTCTACCTTTTAAACATGTTATAGTAGAGTCTCCACATGGTCGGTAAATTACAGTTGAATGAATGGCACATTATATAGTTTGCAAATAAGGTAGTACAACTGGATTCCTAGTGTATAGTACACGCACATAGCACAAAAATCGGAAACTTCACCTAAGGTGATTTGGAGTCAATTAAAGCAATAGTTAAGCTAAAAACAAGTAATTATGTTCTCTACCTCATGTCAGCAAATACTGTTAGCCTAGCTCTTTCTAAAACTTTCAGTAAATTTTAGGTTTCAGACATGCAATTACATTTTCTATATTCACTAGTCCTCAACAGCTTAGGAAAATGGCTTAGTCTAACTGAGAGGAATGTGTTGTGTGTTTCGATCCTCTTCACTTGACCTATGAGCAGCCAGGGTGTGAGCCGGTGATCACCTCAACAGCGTACCTTTCTATGTTTTTGAAGATGTTGCACTTATCATCTCTTGTGGTGATCTGGAAGGCCAGTGCGGCGTGGTGGCTCTCTAGCACAGCTGTGTCGTTGTAGAGGATGGCCAGCTCGCTTCCTGCATTGCACAGGAAGCTGTTGGTACGGCCTGGGTGGTCCACATCGTGCACGGTAGCAGCAATCAGGGCAGCCACCTCATCAATGGGGTCTAAACTTTGCTGTTTGGACAAATGCAACACAATGCATTGATATGAAACTATAAAGTCTATCACCAACATGGTCTTACTGTAATCGGTTGCAAAGATAAGCAGTTATGAATGATATGAATGTGACAAACTGGCACCAAGTATCCCACCATCAAAAAAGTGAATTGTAAAAGACAGATTTGATAAATGAATGTGTTAAAAACTTTTTTATCTTTGTTGTTGTGAGTTCACCCAAACATTAACCACCCCCCCACTGATACAAAGTTGATTGTTTTTTTTCTCAAAAAACAGCAACAAATATGAAAGTTTTAAGTCACAAAAAATCATAAAAATCAATCTAAGCTTTCTTTTTTGGGGGGCATTGTTGCTTTAATTTGAACTGCATTAACAATGGATGACTGTAAGCTTTCCCAAGAAACCAAACAAATACCAATGATTGATACAATATTTAACTCAATATAACCTGCGGTACAAAAAAATTATACAAATTAAACAAAATTATAGTTTTGTACTATAAAGTGTGAGATCAGGAAAATACAGATGACCTTTCATTTTTAAAAAAATGTACATAGAACATTAAAGATTTAATTTTGAACCTGGGAAAAAATTTAAAATAGTAGCTTAAGTATTAACAGTAATAACTTTGAAGGTCCTGGTAGCTCACCTAGACTGTTTTTTGGCATACTTAATCTAAGTCCCCTGCAGTACGGGGGTCTAGTTTCAACCTGGGCCCTTTGCTGCATGTCATCGCCTCTCTCTAAGACTTTCCTGTCTCTCTTCACATGTCACTCACTTCCTCTCCTGATCCCCTGTAGACGTATCCCCCAAATCCCAAATCCCCCGAGGTACAGAAACCTTTGTACAAGATAATGCCAAACCAAATTCTGCACATATTACAACAGCATGAATCCACAGAAAAGGAGTCCAAGTGCTGAACTGGCCTGCCACAGTGAAAATGTTTGGTGCATCACATAACGTAAAGTATGATAAAGGAGACCCCAAATTGTTAAGCAGTTAAAATCCGATTTAAAAATAACAGCAATAGTTTTCCTCAGTTTCAGAAGGATTGTTCTAAATGAGCATATAAACATAAGGAAACAATGAAATCTCTCATCTTGCAAATCATCATATTCTGTTAGTATTTACACAGCATAACAACTTCTTGGAAACAGAGTTGTATAAAAGTATGAAAGACAAAAGAAAGCAAAAGTTACAAAACAAAGATCAATACCAGATCATTATTTTTTTTATGTCTCCTGTCTGCATAGTTCAAGCAATTCATTAACCTTGGGTGACGTAACTTCACAGCTCGTTGGCTAAGCCAATGAAAGATCACTCCACTCAGATCAGAAATAGACAGTTTGGTAATCAGCTTATCCAGGGCATGCCTTAACCAGTTACTGAGCCACTGACACACTTGGGCAGGACCACGACTTTCTAAGACAATATAGGCCAAAGATCATGCCTGATAGTAGAGACACCCTACACCTAGTTAACTGAGATGTTTGGGCTCACGTCCGAGGCTGTGGGGAACATTTGGCGACAAATAACGGCAGCCTCTAACACATGCTGATTCCATTACCAGCTGAGGCAAGTGCTCAAGTCTCCCTGATAGAGGCTAGGGATGAGTAAAAAAAGCTGCAACGAATTAATATTTTACATTATTAATAATAAACTATAAAACTTGACTTACATAATGTCACGCAATAGTAGTAAATGTCTAAAAACATAGCATCATAATATCCTGGAAACCAAAGGTGACATCTTCACATACCTTTTTTTACATTATATTCTAAACTTATTATCATATTAAACACAAACAGGCATTAATTTCACACACATGCACTTTTATTTAGCATCAAAATGATTACTATTTAATTTCCTGTCCAAGAGTTTATAAACTACAACAATTTAGCATAACCTAAGCAATTAAATTATTATTTCTTTTTTTTGTCACTTACCTTGACTCTCTCCTTGCAGAGGAAATACGCCGTTGCGTGCAGGACATCAGCTGCATGAGAGGAGTTGTGGTATGAGTTAGTGGAGTGGTAGTTAGCTTCAATCACTTGCAGCCAGGAGCGCAAAGTGGCCTCAGGGCAGTTTAGGAACTCGCAGACCCCAAAACGGGAGAAGATCTTCAGACCTAAGTAGGTCAAAGGCCTGTGGAGGGATTCAGCACGGTAGTTTAACACAGACTCTGGTAAGAAAATAGTACAGCAACCCCAGTACACAGATACTGAAAAAATAGTAATAAGAATGTTGTATAGATTAAAATAGAAAAAGAAAGATCTAAGAGCCCTTAATTGTGTTGTTGCCTCACCGTTTCATGGTTGCAGCCTCCAAGTTGAAGATGTCAAAGTCCCAAGAGTCCTCGTTCTCCATGGTCTGGGTGATACGAGGAGGGATGTCATTTAACGACAGAGGAGTTATCAGGTGACTGGGGATGTGGTGGGGTTCTGTAAGGAAAGGAAAAATAATCGAGAGGGGGAGGTTACAAAACTTGTTTGCGACATCTGGATGAACAAGAGAATTTTAGCTTTTAATAAAAGAGCTAAAAAAATATATATGTTAGAATGACTATAAAATGTAGCATAGGACTATTCCCCACTTTCAGCTTCATGTACACTTACGTTTCGTGGAAAAGATGTATTCATTTCCTGACAATCTGCGTAAACCATCCTGTGGTCAAAACAGACAGAAAGTGCTATCAAACGCTGCTTCCATGCAATTCAAGAACAGTTGAAAATCTCGGGCCAATATGCCTTTAAAAAATCAAATAGATAAAAAAAAGAGGTAGATTTGGATCCATCAAAATGTTGTGATTCTGCATTTTGACTGAGATGAGTGCAACAAGTTATAGCTGTATCAAAAATGAAAGGAAACAAATATGGTTTGTCCATACTATCACATTTATGAGTGATCCATCATCAGTGTTATGACACAATGGTCTGGAGGCTATGTTATGCTGACACCTCTTTTCCCAGCAGAAGGTGCGACGGGCTTGTTCATGAAACCAATATGCAGTTCAGACAATGATTACAATATATATGAACTCTGATGGTTTTGTCAAAAATTAGACCATGATAATGCATGTACATGTAGTAGATATTCTTCCGTAAATTATTCCATTATTCCATTTTCATTCCAGTGCTGCAATAAATGTGGATTATAATACAGCTCAGTGGTTAGAAATATACAGATCTGGCTCTTCTTGCACTTGGACTGCTGGGAATAATAAAACCCCAATTTCAAAACATGTAAAACAATGAAAAAAAAAAGAGAGTGTGTCTTTAATCATCAACTTAATGAATTTGTGTAAGTGTAGGCTTATATTGAATTGGATGCTGGCAACATTTTGGCATGGGGCAAAAAAAAAAAAAAAAAAAAGACTTTCGACAGGTAAACAGGTCAAGGTATCATGATCAGGTACAAAAGGAGCACCATCGAAAGGCTCAGTTGTTTAGAAGCTAGGACATGATTTCACCTCACCCTGAAACCCCAAATAGAATAAAGAATATTACTATATGGGCTTGAAAAAAACTGCAATTCCACCACTGGTAATTAGCATTTTCAAACGAATGGGTTTTGTTAATTTTACACAGTGTCCCAGTTTTTGTGGACTGGGGGTTTCAAATTCATCGATAGAATTTTTTAAAAGCAGTTCTAGCCATCTACCGTATATAAATATATAATACAATATATAAAGCGCTCCCTAAAAGTGAAGTTTTAAACATTTTGATTGAATCATGGTGGTGGGTTGCAGTACAGGTCATACAGTCGGTCAAAACAAGAACAGGTTTTCTCTCATTTCTGTTTCTCACGGTGACATGCGTGTATATTCAAAATCGGGATGAAATGTCATGACGGACAGCTGAGCTGGGAGATGGCCGGAAACTGCATGTCTCCCACTGCGTGCGCACGACAACTTCACCGGCACAAGATGGCAGCGGTTATTTCAACTTCATTTTTGTACAGTGGGAGGAAATGAAGACATGTCCACATTTTTATTTAGGTAGACTGTCAAGCTAGTTCATGTTCCAGGCAAACTATTTTAGATGGATTTCCACGAATATTTGTACAGGCATTCATTGTTTCCAGAGGACAAATCACTAAACAATGAGGTGGACATTTGTGATGCCTCAACATGGCATGAAATGGCATGTTAGTGGCATAAATGTAGGCATGTCCGCAAGTTGATGTAGCATTTTCCTTGAAACAAATGCTTGCAGAGTCACTGGAATTATTTTGTTATTTTAGCAACCAAGTTTAAGCCATCCATTATCTATTAAAGCTGGGGTTGGTAAATTTTGGGAATCAAGCATGAGAGCCTAAAGGCAGCAACCCCTCTCTCCACCCCCTCCCTTTCTCTGCTCTGTAGCTCCGCCTTTAAATAGCCGCAGATGCTTTTAAAAGGCTTCATGAACAGCTGTTTGGACATGTTGGTCTTCCATTTTTTGGGGGGGCCCTTT
>KV751315.1:13894493-13916524 GCA_001698575.1 Mola mola | reverse complement strand
CAGCGTACAGGAGCACAAAGGACAATCTAACACTTCCTCTGGGGCTGTTGCCAAGACTGCCAACTTGGCACTCTCTCTACTTCTTACTTTGCCATTGCTGTCTATTAACATCTCCACAAATATGAACAGGAATCATCACACAAACAAAAGTCCACACACAAACACCCCTGAATCTCTTTCTTCTGTTTAGCACCTTATCAGGAAGTTTTAGAGCAAACGCTCCAGGGACGTTCACGTTGATATGTGTGTTATCACCGCGGAATTCTGCAAATACTCTGACGTGTGTTATCATATGGGAGTGGATTCATTCGTAGCGGAAGGAAGTTTGGGCGTGCTCTGGAAGACGTGCTGCTTACCGTCATCAGTCCCCCTACGAGGTCATTGGTGTGTGGGTCCTCATCCTTGGTGCCTAACTGTGGGGAGTAGAGCTCAGTGGTCCTCAGGATCTCCAGTACCCGATCCAAAGCCTCTGCCACCGGCATAGGACTGCTTTCCTGCGCTGCATTAATGATGTTGATTACCTGAATAAAACATATGTATACATTTATTGTTATTAAAACATAAAATAAAAATTTAAATAAATGTTACTCTGGTAAAATCAATTAACGTAAAAATAATTTCTCTAAGTGAGTTTCAAATCAATTAATTTCATGGAATATAATGAGCCCAACTATTTAGGAATTAATTCTAAAGTGTCTGGGCCTTAACTGAAAAGACTGAAAAGGTTTTGAATAAACACATTTAGAAAGATCAAATCCACTGCAAATATACAATAACATGGGCCCCCAACACGAAACAACCTAAAATTAATCATTATGATTTTTCCATGTAAATCCTGAACCATAATGGGAGCTGGAAAGACCTGTTTGATGTGGTCACAACTCAGTCTACTTATTCACTGTCTCTTCAAGGTTGGTCAGTATGAGGGCACTGTGGGGACCGTGGCTTAGCATAACAACTAACAGCAGATGCTTCAGAAAGTTAGTGGATGAACAAAAATGATATAAAATCTTAGTGTCTGAGTGTTACTTTAAGAAAGAATCCCGCTCCCGTTTCAAATCTCTGTGCTAAGCTAAGCAAACCAGCTGTTGGCGTCTGCTTAATACTAAATTGACATTCAGTCATGACAGCAGCATTGATCTTTTAATCTTGCGCTCAGCAAGAAATAACTGCATATTTCAAACCGAGATAACCGATATCTGTCTTTAAAAATACATCTGTAAGTTTATTTTTAAAAAAAATGGTTTGGTGAGCCCATTAGTACAATACTCAGGAAATAGAGGGATTTTTAGAAAAATGACCACGTGCAAAAACAAACGCTTTAACCAACCCACACACACAGTGGCAGCAGTTGTATCAGAGCTTTATTCTAAAGAGGACGATGGCTTCGGGGGATGACTACACAGTCAAATGATACAGCAGTGGAACTGCTGTTTGTCATATGACTCCATCCCTGGGGACTTTCTATTTTTTCCAGCTATCCAGGCTGAAGACTACATAAACCACAGAACAGCAGGTCATTCTGATCCAACATGCTTTCCTGTCCTGAGCACGAAATGTGGCATTTTATCAGCCAATCTTGACATGGTATGCGTGTCCTCTAGCCTCCAGGGCATGTAGATGTACAAAAAGTCCCCATGGCAGTTCTGGCAGTGTCTTTACTCAAGAGCTCAGTCATGAGATGCGAGAGATAATAACAAAGGGCTAATCATATGATGGATGCTTGGAAGGATGTTGGGGAGGGAGGGGAACCCACCTTGGTGATGGGAGCTTCGATAGTCATGGAGTGGATTCGGGCCATTGAGGAGTGCCTTCGTTGCGAGCTTCCTGAATGGAAAAACAAAAAAAACAAAAAACGCAATTCGACACAAATGAAGGTGCCGTTTTTCAGCCTCTTTCTGATGCGCGTGTGTGTCTAATCAAGACTTGCAAACTGAAGGTTTTATAAGCTGACAAGGTAGGCCCAGAGATTCCATCATCTATCTCCCTTCACCCTCACCATCGCTCCCCCGAGACGTTGTGGATCTTACGTCGAGAGAGCCTTTCCTCCGGTCTTTGTGCTTACTCGATTGGATGTCTGGGGAGGAGAGAACATTTTGCATTACACAGTTCAAGTTCAGCATCAAGGCCCCCACTGTTGCCAGGAGGATGGGAAGCCTGAATCAGTCCAACCTGAATTTAAACGTCTATGTCTGATCAACATAATTCAACTTACTAAATATGTGGTTTGTTTCAAGTTGTGGAGTTAAAGGTTTTTAATCCAAAAAAAAAAAAAAAAACTTATATAACTTGGAATAAAAGATACAAAGTGAAATATAATTAGGGATGGGTATCGAAACCTGGTTCCTAAGTTTTGAATCCATTGGAATCATTAAACCAATGTTCATTTTGCTTCCACCAATTGATTCCTAAATAAAAGTTTCACAAGAAAACGAGTCTGGGTAAGGTTAGAGCTTTACGTTTGTCGGGCTTCATTTTGTTAAAAAGATGTCGAGTCGGACTTGTCACGGTGTGTCTCAAATCCATTTCTTGCACTACGAACGCGGCAAAACACCTTCACCAGGTGCACGGTTTAAGAATCAATGAGTGCACTGGCTTCTGTCATCCTACCGGCTCAGCTAACAGCCAAGTTTTCGGGAAGGAGATGAGACTAAAATTAGCGGAGGCAGAATGGACATTCAGAATGATGATACACTCCTGTCTGTCTGTCAGAATGTGACGTCAGCGTTAGCATTTTATTAGGTTCCTGTATTAAAGCAGTTGGGTAAGTGAATATGTTAAAATATGACTTTTTATTCACTGTGAAATAAGGATGTGACAGTTTTTTACCCCGACCTTCAAAGAATCGGAATGGCGAATCGTTTGAAATTGAAAAGTAGTTAATGGAATCGCTAAAATTCAAACAATACCTAAACCTGAATACAATAAAGAGAAGTTCCCAATAAAAAAAAAAACAGGAAGTTCCCACTGTCAAGTCTCACGAGTCGGTCAACATATAGAAAATAGTAGATATAATCTTCTTTTTTTAAATCTCTTTTTACTTCAGTACTATATATTCCATTGGCCACTCAACCACAAGTCTATTATATCCACGAGAGGATATACAGCTAAACATATCAAAAAAATACATTTTCACTTGTTTTCAAATTAAAAACAAGTCTAAGCAACTGTGTCAAAAAGACTTACACTTAAGTGTGCCTTAATTATGTGTTTCCATTCATTTTCTGCAATGTATCACACAGTTGACAGAGATACTTTATAGCTGATTTTGGATATAACTCACATAAATGGTTGGTAGGATCAACTGATTTATGTTTTTGTCTGGAATTATTGACAGTCATTATTGACATCCTCTACAGGTAACCACAAATTTAATTCACTTTTTTAAGTGATCCTGCATTGATGTGCACTTTTTGCTTCAGGTTTCTGCCTCAATTGAAACTTCACATATGTGACAGTCTTTGATACATTTGAGCTTATTGAACGAGGGCCTCTGAAGTTTAAAAATAACTTTGATCCGTGCCTTGGTAGGGAGACTAAATGTCTAAATGTGCTTTAAATTTTGATACAATGGAAACCACACTGAAAATAGACAAAAAGTTAAGTATAAAAACAAACCAATTGAAAACATTCTGAAAAGTCAGAGAGAAGAACAATAAGGCCTGTGCTGATTCAACACTGTTGGAGGGGTTGTAACATTAGAAGCAGAGTTAATCTTTAGAGCCCTTGGGCAATAGAGGATCTTTGGGTATTTTGTAAGATTTACTGTGATCATGCAGAGCTTCAGAAACAAATGTCAAGCCTTCAAATTCACTTCTTTTCAACGTGTGATGCGATGCCTGTATTGTTTGCCTGTCAGAAGCTCAGCTGTCGCATTCTAAAATCACTTGCAGCCGTGAACTGACTAGTGGTTGATACCACTATACAGCAAGGAACAATGGTCCAGTCCAGGTATTTCAGCATTTCCAAGGTCGACAAATGACAGAATTCATTTCTTTTTGGGAACTTGTAGATAAAGCAGGATTGGAAACTTTAAAGTTTGAGTCATGATTGAACAACACAATGATTTTCTAGCATGGTGCAATACGCTGGTTTCCAAAGTTCAGACTATCTAACAATTTATTGTTATTAACATCTAACAAATATTTGGCTTTTGCAAAGAATCAGTTAGGACTGAGTGTGGTTCATGAAAGGGTGGAACTAAAGGCTGTGTGTCCCAACAACAAACACAGATCTGTTGACCTTGTGACAGATCACAAGTGATCTCACTAATGCTGACAACCACTCAGGAGAGAGCCGCTGCTCAAATCCACAAGTCAATATGAAATCCTGTGACATGTTACACAAAAATAAAAAATAAAGTCAAGTTAAGAGTGAAAAGTCTTGCAGCTAAAACACATTACTGATACCTGTCTGAGACTCTGCTTGCACACGTTCACTGGTTTTATCGCTCTGTACGGAAAGAGGAGAAAAACATGGTGTTATAGTCAAGCCAGAAAACTCCCTTCATTTATTAATAATGAGCAAATCTAGAAACTCTTTTCACCTTATTATTATCATTTAAAGGCCAGTTGAGAGACACATAGTGTCTGATTTTTCTGTGAAAGAAAAGACAATTAGTACATCAGGATATGAAGGCATATAATCTATAGTTATTCCTTTATTTTGTCCAGTATGGCACAGCCATGGCGGCAGACCTCGACATGCTGTCACTCACCCTCCCTGTCCCATTACAGGTGTGATCTTCACATTTTGCTGAATACTGTCTCCATTCTTCTTTTTGGCGTAATAAATCCCCTGCCACTCCTGGATTCAAGACACGCACAGAAAAGACAATTAAAGACGTTTCATCATAAAAACTGTCCAACCATTAGATCTGCAAATGTTCTGAAAGCAAGTGCAGCATGGTGATGTCTGCGGTGCAGCAGCTGGAGGTGGGGTCAGTCAAAGTCTTTCAGAGGGCAGCGAGTTACTTTAATGGGTCGGGGGGAGCGCTCCTGGAGTCTGGCACGCTTGTTTCATGTTCTCTACACCTACTGACCGCTGCGGCAGCTTAAAAAGGCCCTTCCTGCTGTTAGCCTGTCTGCGGCTGACCTTCGCTCTATGTGTAGTAAGATTAGAGCGCTGCTGTCAGCCGCACATGAAACAGAATGGCTGGATGGTGCAGACCCGCAGCACACATGGATGCACATGCACGCATGCATGCACAGACAGAAAGGCAGGGGCAGTTATCTAGAGCCCTAACTAGAGCAATCATGATGTAAGTCCACAGTGACAACTTGTGTGAACACAATTTTACATGTCAAAACTGTGTGAGTGCTTGGAAAGTGATCACTGATGTGATGAAAGGTGCATCCTGCTCGAAATGTACAGAGTGTAGATGATGAGGAGATTTAACGAACGCGTATTACCTTTCCCTTCCGTATGCAGGAGTTTATTGTTTCAAGGAGATCAGGCTTATTCTTCTCACTTTTAGGCACTTCTATTATTTCCTTCCCTATTAGCTCCCCTTGTTGGTAGCCCATAATGGACTCATAGGCAGGGTTCACATACTGTAAAGGAGAGGTAACAACAGTGGTCAAGCTTGATCTGCTGCTTAAAAATCCAGAGTGAGTTCAGAGAAACAGCTACATTAACCGCTTATTTCATGGGGCTAAAAAAACATAAGTTTCATGGAAGCACATAACACGAGGGTGTTAACATAAAGATCCATTAAGAGGGACAGGGACCGCAACTATCGCAACCAAGATCTGAAATCACAAAATATGATCAGATGCTAAAACAGGAAAGAAAACAAAGGAGAGGGAGGGGGAGGACAGAGAGTTCGAGGCAAGGAGGAGATGAACCGTTTGTCACTGTACTGACTAAAGACCCACCTGAATTACTTGATCTTCAGATGTAATCTCTATGGCCTCTTGGCTTTGTTCTAGAGCTGTGAAAATAGCTTTTCCAGCCCTTGTACAGGTAGCAAGACAGCAGTAACAGAATCATTGTCAACATGTGCAACATTTACAGTTCCCAGCATCTATTCATGTACATGCCACAGACATTTAAAAACCTCTAACACTGGCATAAGTGAAGCAGAATTGTTTCTAATGTCCTGTTCTTAGAGCACCAGATATGGATAAAAGTACAGTAAAACTATTATAACATGTAACTGCAACACTATGCAGTGCACAACTCACCTTAGTTTGAACTGCGACCGCACCTCCCCATGCTCCAACTGCAGCAGCTCATTATAGCAGGCCATCATGTTGGCATTCTCCACATATCTCTGCAGGTCAAAGTGCAGCACAGATCAGACAAACACGACTACAATCCAGTTTTTATATCCATTCATCCATCCACATGTTTCTACCATCACAAGTTAATAGTGATTCAGGTACAGGGAACTCAATGTACATGTCTCAAGAGCAGACAGAAAGGATTTACAGTCTGTGTACCTGGCTTACAGTAAAACAGTGTTGGCACATATGTAGAGCTATATTAAAAAGAAAAAACTATCAAAAGAATACTATAAATACAACCAGCAGAGGAGACACATTTACACACGATGTCGCTCACCCGATTAAATCCGGCATTGATCAGGGGCATCACAGAAGCTTCCTCTCTGTCTGGCCTTAAAAAGAAATATGCATGATTTTATAGAATATCAGTGGTCTGCAGGCTTACACACTCACGTTCAGTTGGGTATTTAAATTCCGCTGATGGTCACAATCCTTAGTTGCTATCGTCGAAAAAGTGCAGCAAAGTAGAGGAGACAGTGCTTTTTACGTACCTTTTCACAACAGCGACAATCACAGTGTTTTCTGAGAAGTTGACCGTTCTAATTGACCTGCATGTAAACAGAGGCAGCCTTTTAGCCAGTGAGCAGGCTGCCGGAAAAGCCTGTGGCATCAAATCAATGTATTTTTCAGTTTTTCACGCCCGGATTCTCCCTGGCAAGCAGAGCCCAGTGGTAGAGCTCTGTGAGAAGGACTAGGCCTTTTAAAGAATGCAGTGTACAGGGCCACTCATCCGCCTGTGGTTTTCCCCAGCCAGTGGTCATAAAGGCCCTTTAGTTCCCCATCGGAGCCTGTGCGTGTATGCTGAACATATGGATTGGCCAAAATGAATGGGGTTATCGTACATGCTGGGCAGGGCAGATGAATATTTATAAATGTGTTTTTTGTTTGGACAGAAGCTAAAGATAGAGGCTGGTATGGCCAGACACAGCTCATTTCTCATTGACATGACTCCACGTGGTAGCATTTCACTAGCCCAACGTAGGCTGGCCATTTACCCCCATACAGATTCATAATTACACTCTGTTACCAAATTTACTGAAAGACACAAAAAAAGAACCCTTTAGTTTGTTGAATAGAGATCATTTAATTTAGATTATGTCATTGGCCTTAGAAGAGAGTCAGATTTAGCATTAGTTTTTCATTGCATCAGTGGTTAAGAACAAGGTTATCTCATAGATTACATCTGCAAATTCCAGGCATAAAATAAAAAAATAAAAAAACTAACTAATTACAATTATTAACAAAAGAAACCACATTTTGAGTCAGATGTAATGCCATAACAAAAGATGTTGATACTGCAATTAATGTAAGTAAGAAACTGTAAATTACAGTTGATTAGTACCGATTTGTCAATATTATGTGTGACTGACCAGCGATCCAATCGAAGCAAATAAAAGTTAAAAAGTTGATCTATATAGCTGCCTTTACTTTTAAAAGTCTGCCATATGTTATGCTGTCATAATAGGTGCTCCAAATAAGCCAGCGTACACTCTGATAAATGGTTCATTAGGCTACAAAATAAAAAGTTGGATAAATGGTTTAAACGGCGAAATGCAATGGACAGTTGTTTAAAATAATCCAAGAATAAATAGTTAAAATAGTTAGCTAAAAGTAATGAATAACTGGCTGATCAATCCAATACTTAAAAGTCTTAAATAGCATCCATCTTAAAATCAGGTCAAATGTACACATTTGGAACATGGTGGCTGTTGAAAATAGGGTATTACAGTGCATCTAAGTAGTTGGGGACCACTGCACAATCATGTAAGGAATACAACAAAAACAGAACTGGCTCACCCGCATAGTGCTTCAGCGTCAAAGTGTCTGGAATGTCTGTGGTCAATGATGACAAGGTCATGATGTTTCTCCAAGAAGCATTCAAGAGCCAACTCCGGCGTTCGTGCTATGCTGCACCTGAAGTTGGCCTTCTCACATGCCCAGCAGAAGCCATTACTCTGACTGTCCTCTTTGGCAAAAACTAAAAGTACCTGCAAAAAAAAAAAAAAAAAAAAAGGACAGATCGCTGAGCACATATCCAACTGATTGGTTTGTATTTTAAAACTTCTCTTATTAGTAAAACCAAAAATCTATTCCATATCTAAGACTAGCGTTAAAGAGGGCTTTGCAAATAGGTAGGCTATGATACACATGGATTGTTGAAATGATGCATACTTCATAAATTCAAGTGAATAATGTCTAAATGAATGCTGAATCACTAAAGAAATCAAAAAAACATCTTGAAAAGAGAGTACTCTAACAATAGATACATTTCTGTAAATCATTTATTTTAAAAGAGCGAACTACAGGGCTTATTTACAAGTAGCTGTAATATGTTCAGGAAAAGTTGCATAACTAATGACAAATGCTCTGCCTCCACTCTAAGCTGCAGTATTAGTTCAGTAAAAAAAAACAATTGAAGGAAAAGTTAAGTGAAATGTGGCTTTGCTGCATCAGTATATCATCAGCTGAGTTTTGGGGCATTGTCGGCCCCGGCGTGCTCATTTGCGCCTGTTGTTCTAATCAGCCCTTAGTGCCGACTCAATGGTGAACCCAGGCCACTCGCCTCTGATTGATCAGGCTCCAGGTGTATTCAAGTGCGTCAGAGATTTTATTGTCCACAGCTGTGATCTCTGACACAATTAGTCAAGTCGGCCTTGACTGGCTGTGCTCCACCCCCACCCGTCTGCAAAGGCTGTGGCACAAACTGCTGCTGCTATCGTCAAGCCCGCCATTGAGAGCACGGACTCTCGCTACCAGCATACTTTCATATAACCCCTCTTTTGCGTAAATACCGCACCAGAGATTTAGGCCTGTGTCCAAGAGCAGTGCAGCACTAAGAGTAGATTCATGAGTCACTCTCTCAAACAGACGTCATCTCCAACTGTTGGCAGGGAGCAGGATGAATGTAAAGAAGGGAAAGTTTGTTCTGCAGTTTGCATCACACCTGTGCCATTGAATTGGGACACAATGGCCTGACTTTGTTGAGAAACTATAGAGCTCCTGTGCTACACACAATGATTGGATAGTGGTTTGGCTGCTTTGACAGTTGTCCTTTTGATTCACTCTCACGACTGGCTTTATGCACCTAAAAGCAGCTTCGGGCCTGAAGCAGAGAACCCTGATGACTGACAGGGGTGCTGCTAATGCAAACCAGGCGGCGATGAGTGTCTGGGGTCATAAATACATCACCGCTGAGTCCTGAAGCAATGCTCGGTACGCACGTGGAATTAGATCAGAATTCCACATTGGGATGTTGGTAGAAAAGTCAACATTCCTGCAAAGGTGAGGGTATGGTGTAATATAGATTAAGAAAAGGTCTTTTCACATTTTACTTAAGACTGTTCTTCACAATTATTAACAACAAACCCATTCGAAAAGACAAAAACTAAAAATGTTTTTAAAGTGAGGATTCACTGTTAATGTGCAAAAGAAAAAGCAGAGAAAGTAGCAGAGACACTGGGGGGTGGGGGTGGTGCTCAAAGAGGGCAGTGAGCCTTTTGGCAGGGTCTGATTGCTCTAGAAAACATCATTGTTGAGAAGAGAGACAGGGCCCGGCCAGATCCTGTGAGCTGCGAGAAAGAGGAGGGCATGACAGGATCAGCTGTGAGTGACAAAAACAGGAAGGGGTTTTTCCTACAATGGTCACACTGGTTGCCCATCAAGAAATAATGCTAAATTACAGCATGTCTTATGTGCTTTTGATGGATAATGTAGGATACGTTACCAATGCTGAGATGATTAACTTGGGAGAAAAAAAATAGATATATTTTTGTTCTTCTGCTTAGCTCAGTTCAGCTGATCAAGTGTCCGTAATTAAAAATATAAAAAGTAATGTAACTTAATTCTCACAAGGTGTACATAATTGTAAAAGTCAGTACATGACAGTGAGAGGCTACATGGCTGCAGCGGAGAGGGTTAAATAGACTATTTTAAGCATCGCCCTATGGTTGGCTATGGTGAAGGTCATTTTTACATTTATGAACCACTTTTCAATGTAAGTGATGTGCCTTCTGTGCAGGTTGCAACCGACCCTCACCCTAACCTTAAAATACGTGACTGAATAGAGTCAGATATTAAGGTTATTAAGGAAACTGATGCAATGGGTAGTAGGGAGAGAAAGAATGGTCTTTAATAACATGACGCATTTACATTTTTCTGAGCCAGATGTGACATGAGACTTACGTGTTACAGTGATCAGCCTGTAATGGGCAGTGTTGTAAAAAGTAAAGATATCTCACTTGAAAGCCACCCAGGTAAAAGTCGAGTAGTATCAAAAGTATCTAGGTTATAATGAAGTATAGTGACAATAACATTTTTAAACAATTCTAAAAAACTTTACTAACATCTGCAACATAAACAGAATGAGAGCTTAAAATATCACAGCTTATCCAAAAGAATAGATCAAGTGTGTGTGTGTTCATCTTTTTTGGGCAAAGTGTGGAAAAGAACCAGATCCAGTGGAACTCACCAGTTCTTGTCTGAAACATGACAACCAATCAAACTTTTTTCTGTTATGGCTTTCTCTCATTTTTCCATAAAACCAGTTACAGGAGCCTAGTAAGACATGCCTGGATGTGCACCTTGACTTGTGTTGATGAGAGAGATACAATATTCTGATCTCAAGCACTTAGATAATCGAGTGCTAATGATTAGTAACTGACAACTATATTCAGATACAGTACAAAGTTCTGTATTGTTGTACTTAACTGTACTTTCAGTTCTGTTCTTGATTTTAAAAAAGTAGTGGGTTGTGAGGAGGCACTCTGGCTAGGAACAAAACGGACTAAATCATTTTGCATAACTTTTCTTAACCATATTGCCCAAACTGTTCATGTGAATATGGCGGATCAGTTTGATTGCCTTGATGATTTCCTGATTTATTCAAACTCTTGAATAAAAGAAATATTCTTGAAAACCATCTGTGCTGCAGTAGTTTGACCTTTAAAAATTAGAGCCAATCAAAATATGGGACAATGGATATGGCACTCAGTAGATTGCATACCTCCTCCAAGACCCTTCAGTCCTGGTCAATTAAAATTTGTGGGTTTGTCCCTTTACATGGATCTGCACAAAAAATGTAATGAGTTCTCCCTTATCCCCATTCCACATCCTCCCACTAAGTTTCATTAAAAAACATCCAGTAATCTTTGTGTAATTCTGCTAACAAACCAAGCAACCAACTAACAGGCAGGGGCAAAAAACATAAGTTGCTTGGTGGAAGTAAAAATGCTGTCAGTTCGTGATAATGTAATAATAATGCCCATCATCACTATGTCCAAGGTGACATTCTCAATTGTCTAATTTTCTCTCGCCAACAGTCCAAACCCAAAGTGTTCAGCGGCAATAAACTGCGGTGAATGACAAAGACTTTTTTTCCCATAACAGCAGCAAAGCACGCCAAAGGGACGAGCACTGCATCAACTGTATAAATGAACCATTCAGCATCAGAGAATGCCACATTTGCCGAGACTAATACTGGTCCATGGATCCTCTGTTCTTCCATACTAAGCATTGTTCATTATGGTATGTTCTTGTTATAAATATTTGGCCTTGCTGCCTTGACAACCACGAGGCTATATCGCACAAAATGTGCCTCTGAACTTTTTTCCCTTCTGGCATGAATGTGGCACCGGGACTTACAAAAAAAAGAAAAAGAAACCTTTCAGCTATGTGTGTATTGTTGAGAAATTCAAGATTATTTCTAACTGCAAACCAGTGAAATGGTAAATCTTAAAAATGCTGCCATTATTGACAGTCACGGCAAGTGGCTCAACTAAGAACCCCTAAATGATATGGACATTAATATGTTGCTGGAGCACTTCTCTTGTTCATGGGAAAGCCTTATAGCATTCAAGCACATCAGCATCAGTCATTTAGTTGTTGGCTAGTATACGTTTACGATAGTAGTTTACGATACCTGAAGTGGGTCTTTGATTAACTTCATTGGTCCAAATTGCACCTCTGTAAATGTGGTCTGAAAGATAACAAGAAGAATACAAGGATTAGAAAAATGAATCATTGCAGAAATATGACGTTTCATTTATTTCATGTTTGGAATGTTATCCATGTGTTTTATTGTATTGTTTTACTTTGTTGACCTTAGATTTGATGATGGTGATATCTCAGATATCTAAATAATTAAAAATATAGTTTAAATATGCTGATACAATATGTTGGCATCTTAGCGACCACTTATGAGTCAGAGAAACAGATATGTATAGTATATTATCCTACATAGTGTTTACTTCTATACTTAAGATTAGGGTCCAATATAACCCAGAGAGAACTCTAATGAACAAACAAACGGATAAACACCACTATCAGAAATCCAAAAAGAATTATTCCCTGAGGATTTTGCAGTAATAATAATGTTAATAGCCAAGTTCTACCTCACACAAGCTCTTCCTAATAAGTTGTTTATGTTCATGAACATTTCTGTAAAGAATACATGATCATGATTGGAGGTCAATAATACCCATATACTCCAAAAAAGGACTCCAGCTGTGCTTATAGAACAAGGGTTACAATATGTTAACTTTCTGTGTTACAGCCAAATTCTTACTTTAGTACTTGAGATATTCCATTTTCTGCAACTTTATCCTTCTACTTCATTAATGTTTGCACATTATACATATACTCCTTCTATATCAATCCATTTTTATTGTAAAACAGCTCTAATTTACATATAAAACATGGTGATCATCTTGCAAATGATCATAGATTTAAACTACCAACTTACAAAGTAAAATGCTTATAAATAACATCAGCATGACACCAGAAATCAGCGATCGGGAGAAAATGTTACAAAGCACGAATAACACATTAGTTTTACAGTTCAATTAATCAGTTTCAAATTAGCAGTCTGTCACTTTTCTAGCACGTTATTTTTTAACATTTTACTGTGTAATTTTTTCTTTAATGGCATTTCTTTTTTTTGTAAAAGTGATTACCGCATGACACATCCCCCTACTACATTGTAAAAGTTGAAAGTTCAAGCTCCAAGTTCAAGCTCCTTAAATCTGTGTGCATCATGAGTAATTTAATACTCTAAGTAGCCTACATTTTGCTAATTTCTAATGAATTAAACCATCTAAATACTTATTACATGACTGGTTTTAGGACCCAAACATAAACACAAATAGCAAAAGTTCTGGGCTTTTACAAAGTAAATCAGCAGTATATTGGCCTATTAAAACAATAAAATACTCCCAACACATGATTCATTCAGTAATTTTAATCCAATAATACTATTTATCGATAAAGCCTCATAAAATGCCATTTAACTACAACTTTTTTGTGATCCATCAGTAAACACAATGAAGAGGAAGGTAGCCGTTGACAAGAAGCTGCTGCACCAGGATGAACCTATTCAGTTTACACTTGAGAGCCTCACATATTGCCTGTGCACAGTCGAAGACCCCAGACGGGACTTTTTAGCCCCAAATTGGAAAATCTAATGGCACAGTTAAAGGCTGCTGTACATCAAATAAAAAACACAGTTTATGAATTTACTCGTGCAGAGTCAAGGATACAGAAAGAAAAGGTAATCAGTGGTAAACAGTGGGACCTGCCGAGCTTATTTGTGTTGCAAACTCTTTATCACAGGTTAGTTAATGATGTTAAGTGGGAGCCATTCATGTAGATTCAGGTGAATCAGAATACAGTCTTCTTAGCGATGGTCAAAGTGCAGTTTCAACAGTGAAAATGGATGGCTTTACCATAGAAAAGAGTGGTTTGAAAGTACTACGCCAACAGTGGAGGATATTCTAACATTAATAATTCACATGAACTGAGCTGACCCTCCTGTGAAATTATGGACCTTAATGAAGCTTGCTAGCAGCATAAAGTGACGTAGGAAGTGGGGCTAAAACGGCTCTGTTTTCCATTCATCTCAGTACATAAAGAGCACAATGCAAATGGTCAGCTGTTCTGCATCGCCACAGCAATGCAATGAATTTACAGTATCAGAACAAAACATACAGTAGTCTCTGAATGGCAAAAAACTGACAGTAAAATTCAGTAAGGTAGTTGTGCAGGGTCATCAACTTTAATGGAGACAGCCAGCCTAATTTCTGAGCTGATTTTTTTGAGAAATAAAATCTTTACCTTTCTTAAAGAGTGCGTAAAAATAAAAACCAGATATGAACGCCTTTGTATAATACAAAAATTTGAAATTATCGTCCCATCCCTGAACCATCTCCATCTGTACTTACCACCACTGACTGAATGAACAATAATCAACACAACTAATCTGTTGTCCTGAAGTTGAAGGGGGAAAAAATAAAACAACAAAATAAACAAAAAACACATTTTCAACTTATTACAATTTTCCCCACACGAGCTGACTCTTTTCTGTCTGCAAATAATTTAGCTTCCTTCCTGCTAAATGGAACCCAGCTCAGGGGTTAGTAACCATAGCAACCAGGCCCCATGCGGACCGCCATCCCTTTAGAATTCCTCCTCTCCGTAAACAATCTACACTTGTGAGGAGGAATACAGAGAGGAATTTTAGAGCATGCAAGCCAGCAGTAAATCACTTCGTGCTAAATTGTAAGCCTTTTGAAAGCTCTGTGAAGCAAAGCGAGGGGGGGCTGATTAGCCCTAAGTTGCAGCCAAATTGACGTCATCACCACACTAGACCGTTTGTTGTAGCTGTCCACAAACAGGGAGTGTGATCGGGATGGCTACAGCTGATGCTCTGGTCTTCTGATCTTTCACAGACCTGGTCACAGGATGAGCCCATGTGCACAGCAGAGATGGCGTGCATGCGTTCCTGTGTGTGTGTGTGTGTTTGGGGGGTGGGCTATATTACAGGGACTAACATACAGGAATGTCACAAGCTTATGCTTTTCCAAACAAGACCTAGTTTTCTTTGATGTCAAGAATGATTTCAATCAATCAGACCACAACCGTCAGAAGACATAACTCAGACCTCAGCTTTTATTCTTCTTGATTAGCGACTCAAACCGCCCATTAATGTTCCTGCGGAGGTGAGACAAATCTTCCGCAGACTGCTGCTGTTCCAAGATCGTAATGGTGCCCGCACAAAAAAACAAAAAACAAAAAAAACCACCAGAAAATATGTTTCCAGTGCAAGTCTGTTAGCTGGTGACCTATTTGAGGTCAGGGTCTTTGACGTATGGAGCCTCCAGCCACAGCTGAGGGCCAAGCAAGAGCGATACACAGCGCGCTGTCTCCATCCAGGACGACCTCCCTCTCTAATTGACACTGACACAACCAATGCAACTGCAGCTGAGGTTGTGTAACGCAAATAGCCGGCATGCCACATACACACACACGGAGCGCTGAATGAACCCAGCCTCTTCGGACAGCCTAATCCTCTTGTACAGTATGCACACGCAAGCACTGTATGAATCACTCAGCCAGGCATTTGCATCCCGCAAACAGCACGCTGGCACTCAACCAGAGGCAAACAAAGCAGGGGAAGTGAGTGAGCATGTAGGCCCGGCGGACTAGGAGCACAGAGACGGCGAGTATTCCTGCGTAATCCACGTCCCGCCCTCTTGCTATATGCTGCTGCACTGTGCAGGTCACACTGGGATTTCTCTCACCCTCTCGACACCCATGAGCCAACTGTTAATCAGATGACAAGTTTGTTGCGCAGCAGAGCAGAGTGTAAAGCAGTTGTGCTTTATGAAAGAAGGCTGACCTGAATGCAATTCATTCTAGTCCTTGTACTGTTGTTTACCTTGATTTATACTGTAGATTCCTACTTAATCTGGCTGCTAAATCACTCTCACTGTCACGGGTCACGATGATTGCTTCCATCCAAAGTTGCATTATTTTTCGCCAAGATTATCTGGTGAGTGCTACATATCGTCCTCAAAGGTGATGGTTCACCTGGATCCTTCCAAGATTTAATAATTCATTGGACGCCCCTTTAGTTTCATCAATATCTTTAGTTGTTTTCAATAATTTGACCCGTCTGAAACAGAGTAACATCTTCTCCATGACCATGGGCAATGTCTTCCAACATAGTTAAAAACACGAGAAACTACTCACTGTATCAGTTAGGGTTAAATAACTCGTTGCCAGCTGAAATATATTAATCACTGCAGTAAATGATGGAGGTATGCACTCTACTGAATGCTTTCTCACTTGTTGTTCAAAGGCAGAGGTGTTGGACGCTCTTAAAAAAAAAAAAAAAGAAAAAAAAAAATCGATATATAAGAAATTGATCTCAATCATCACTTGTTCCTCTTTAGAAATGTGTTGAAATGTGCCTGTACCTTTAGAGAATCCCCCCTTGCTGCATGCATTTTTTTACATTTTTTTTTATTTAGCAGTGTTTGTGACTTGTCAACCTTTAGGCAGTGGGAGTGTAGCCCCCAGCCAATAACAGTGCGAATGGTGTGAGAGGGCTGCAGGTGGTAAACTGGGTTGTGCTCAAGCAGCAACAGGCGAGGGGGTGGGGGGTGGATGCATTATGTTGTTGAGACCCTTACTCATTTTGCCTATACACCACATTTGTAGTTTCTACTTTTCAGGGTCAAATGATCCCTCACAAACCCCAAAGAGAAAACAAAGGGGAGCGCTCAGCTGTGCATTTTGTACAGCTAAAATTTAGCTAAAATTACTGAAACAGTCCTGCCTTCCAGCACTAAGCAGGCATGGAACAACTTCTTGGCTTTAACATGTCAAAACGTGGTTTAACCTATATTACAGAGTGTAACAGCTAAAGACAGATGACAGCAGCCATGTTTAAACTGGTTTTTGGACACAGGCTGCAGTCGGAGAACTACATCAAACAAAGGGAAAAAAGTGATTGTCTGTCATTTGAAACTAAATATTATCAGCAAAAATTCTTAGTTAGAAAAGCTTCTTGGCAACAAGAATCATTTATTCAGATTTTACCGAATTTTTGAAAAGCTTTAAAAATGTTTTGGAAAGCCTGCATGAATTTTTTGTAACCAGATCCAAACTGTATGTTGAGATAGTTTAAAAAGTTAAATCAGGTGTCAAAATGTTTCTTGTCAACACACAACAGCAATGCCAAATCGTGGTGGGTGGAAGTGCAGAGCAGGATGGCGGACAATGCGGGACAACCTGACAAACACGGGAATAAACTGTCAACTCAACAAATTAACAGCATATTAGCTTGGAGGGAGAGACGATCTCATCCTTCCACCAACATAATGACGCCTACCTGCTACAGCGACGATGCATAGAGGCTGTTGATGTCTGTACACAATTATTCTTTATGACCACTTTAAAATAATATTGGAGACAGTCTGTCCTGAAGATCCAATTTTGCCTCCTATAGTCTGAATGTAGCCTAAGAGATTCTGCAGTGGAAACGATTGCCAAATAACTACAACTGCAAGATATGCATTTTTTTATTCTCTGAGACTTTAAATGATTATAGGAACTTCTGGTGTGATAGCAGAAGTACTGGCAATATAGTTCTTAGTGTTCAACCATGGTGACTGACAGACAAAAGGGGTCTTTTCTGAATTAAACTTCAATTTAGCTCCATATTTAAGTGGCATTTTTAAAATGTCCTCAATTTCTGAGCTCCGCTTGCGTGGTTGTATTTACAACCGGACTAAGACCTTGTCAAAACATAGCCGGGTAATTTTGAAAACTAAGTTTTCCTCCTCCATTTTTAAAAATATTCCTTTCCAGTAAGTTCTCTATTCAACATGATAGCTCCATCAAACAGAGAAGAAGCCTGCACACAGTGTGATGTAATAGGCCAAAAATTAATTTTCCCTGTCTACACAAAATAGAGAATAGAATAGAATAGTCTCTGACAATGGGAGGAGTTTCGAACCCTGGAAGGAGTATTCCAAAATGTGCATTGTTAGTAACCTATAAGGAAGTTTTTGCATGTACGAAAAGTCAAAACACAGAAAAAAAACCTCAGTTTTCGAAATGCATGTGGACTAAGCTTAAATTAGGAGGAAAAGCTGCACCCAAACTTCTGTTTGGACTACGTCTAACTGTCATTACAAAATGCACTGAAAAATGTACACTATGAGCACATTTACTTTTCTAAGTAATGCAACTGCCGCAGGCCTGCAACACATTAGCACCCAGCTGTTTGTATTTTACCTGATGCTGTAACTCAAACCAAGGCCATGTGATGTTAGAATTGAAGACTTCAGATCTTTTCAGATTGTTCGTCACCTTTCCATCACATTACATGAGTCAAGAATTAGCGAAACAGACCAGTTTGCCTTATCAGAGGCCACTTCTTCAGGTCGATCTCCTGCCTTTCCCACACAAAAAAAACCAAAACAGATTCCTACTCCTGGGAGAAAATGGGAGTCACACCCATAATTTGCATGAGATATTATGGGGGCTAGGAATAATTCTCAAATGTTCCCAAAACACTGTAATTAAATAAAGAAGCACAAATAAAAACCTGGACGTAATAAATATAATAAAAAGTCAATCACTCGCCATTACTTGAGGGTTCCCAGGTCCTGTGTAATGTGACATCACAACTTTCATCCCAGTTCAAACCACATCAGAGCTCCTTCAGGACAGTCTCCTGCTCATTCAACACACCTAGTGTATTTACATAGCGGAGTTGCCTCTGACCCTATATCCTGTTCCCAGTGTATCCGGCTCTATAGATCTCCTCTCCTCCTCCTCCTCCGCTTCTCCTTCAGCTCACCAGCTTTTCTGTCTCATACTCACGCACACACGCACGACACCATACACACTGGGAGAGTGGCTTTCAACTAAAGTGAAAAACAGGAAATTGGATGACATTGTTCGGTGGGCCGACGTCAGCAGTGAGAGATAGAAAGAGTAAACAGCTTCCTCCACCCCAGAGCGGGGACCAGGATGCAGGGAATCTTGGGATGCCTGCCCTGCTCGTGCTTCATCGGAAAACGTGAATGGCCGCCCAGGTCGCTAAGAATCTCCAGATCCCTTTGACACAGCTCTTTCCTGCTCTCCCTCCCGCTCTCCGATACCGCCTCCTACCTAGCTCCATAAGGTCCCTTTGTGCATCCTTAAAACTTCTCTGCATGCAGTTAAGTAGAGTATTATATGCAGTGCTACAAACACTACAGCAACATTAGAGGGGATCAGCATTTCTTCCATGGAGAGAGCCAAACTTGTCGTCTCACAACCAGTGGTGGGTTGTGCCGTGTGGGTTTATATGTGTCCCTGTATAAAAGTGCGAATTAAATAGAGATGAATCAATATTTTTTATTAGGATTTATTAAGGAGAGCAGCCACAGGTTTGGACGCACACTGTGTACCAGACAGACAGACGGACAGTCAGACGCACTAACTGTCACGCACACCGAGCTAAGTGATGGGTTAAAAGGCACCGAGCGACACATCGGCCTCGTCCCACGCTGAGCCCCTCAGATAGCAGAGCCGGCAGCCCATGCTGTGTTCAATACCTCAAAGAGAATAAATCCCCTTCATGTGCAGCCACTTAAATTCGCTGCCCAGTGGTCTGCGCCAAAGCCATCGATAAAAATGGGGTTTCCAACCTGTAACCACTCCAAAAGCCTCCCCTTTGCACTGAATTCCAAATGTAAAATAAAATAAACTAAAGCAAAATTACAAAAAGGATGCAAGAATCGTATTTTAGCAATGTCCAAATTCCAAATTCCAAATTTTCTGATAATTTCAAGTATCATGAAATATTGAAGGATTAAAGAGAGAAAATTACTTTTGGTAAGGTAAATTAATAATAATCATTTAAAAAACCTAATGGACTATTGGAAAACTGTTAAAACTGCAAAGACATTATGTGAAATACTGATTTTTAAGTAATCAATTTTAATAATCTTGACCAATTTGAGTAAATAAAGGGGTCGGGGCAGTGCAGGTATAATCACATAGGCCTATATGGTTTGTGTTTACTTCCTACTTTGTAGGAAATATGTGAAAAAGTTCATTATAGCCTAAAATGTATATAATATGTCCTGTAAATATATAGGTGCAAAATTGTTGTACATCATATTTATGTACTTTTATTTTTCCTTTTTTTAAACTGCCATTTAAATCAGTCTGCATGTTTCAGTGACTTTAGTTTGACTTCATTTGTTCCTGTTGACTTTGGCCAGAGTGTCTACCACATGAACGTAATGTCAAGGTTGTGCATATTTTAAAAATATAATCTATAAGGTCTGCAATACACATACGACCTATCCAGGGTATTTTTGTGCCTTTTTCCCGATGCTTGCTTGGGTTATATTACAGTTTGCTTTTATCAAGCACATATACTCTTCCATTCATTGTAATCACCGCTCCCTGTATCCAATGTTAGTTGGGGGAATAAAATTAATCCTAATGGAAAAGGTTTGAGTTACTCTTCTCATTAAGCACAAGGCAGTCAAAGTGGGTCTCATTTAGTGACCATCAGCTGTTCACTACATTGGTCAGCGGTATATTTTTAGTTCACTATATAGGGTGCAATAATTCTCACCAGTCGTTTGAACAACACAAGATGTCGAGTGCAAGACATAGAGGACCAAACCGTGACATTTCAAATGCAAAAAATGGTTGTGTGTTTCAAGCTGAGCTAATCAGATGCAACATTATTTCAGTCTTCAAGCCCGCTTTGGTTCTGCGCCCATTGTGAATCACAAAAAACCCCCAAAAAACAAAACACTTTTTGTTACCTAAATGTAGGTAATGCACATGTGTTATCTATTTCTCAAGATATTCTTTTTCTTCCATGCACATGCAACTGACATGACTGAACAGCAGTGGAAAAGCACAGATGACAGCAATTAATGTCAAAAGGCTAAATAAAATTGGTCAGTAGTTCTGTCAGGTCCTGTCATTCTGCACTTTTAATACTGCTGACAAGGAGGAATAAACGGCCACACACCAGCTCCCCAGCCAAAATAAAAACTAGACAATCATGCAACGTGTTAGTGTGGCTGTCGTTCATCCATTTAGAAAGAAACCTCGACTGCAGCCGTGTGTATTTTGGCTTGAGCCACATGTCTTATCCATGGTGACCAAACCCGTAGTCAGCCAGGCAGAAGACTTTAGTTGAGTCACTGGCATGGCCGAGGGAAACTAGGCCACTGTCGATCGGTTTGTCCCAGAACACCCTCGCTTTCCCTGTATTTCTATCTGTCCCTCTCTCTCTCTCTCGCTTTCTGTCTGTCTGAGAGAACACAGCAGAGGAAAGTCCAACCCCCTGCATCAAAAAGTACTACAAAGAACCAACTTTTACAAATATCTGGGTTTAACTTTTTTTTTTTTAAATGCAAAAATAGATTAATCTGGTTGTTTGTTTTGTGATTAAAATAACATCTCCCAGTGCTTCTTTCGTGTCGGTGTCATCACCGTCACTGGAAACCATTCTTCTGTGTTCATCTGACACAATACAGAATAATTAGCAACAGTAAATGTGTTGGCATTTTAAAGTATATGAGCCAATGGGGCATCTCAAGACTATTTACATCATAATTGGATATATTTCATGAGTGTGTAAAAATCATGTAAAAATCCTAAATTCGTAACATCATTTTGAATTAATAATCAGAAGTCATGACTATAATTTGACCACAGGGTAAATGGCACTAAAGCAAGCCAAAATCCAAACAGAGTAAATTTTCAGAGTAAAAGCAGCAAATGATCACATTCTGAAAGGCAGAGAAAGTGAACTTGATAAAACATTTTGTGTTTTCTGTCAACCTGCCAATCCACTAACTTTTATCTGCCCTAACACGCGATTTTTATTTTGTTGTTCGACTTTTCCGAAAATGTAAAAACAGTACCTGAATAACTGGAACA